>QEPC01007937.1:3727664-3747317 GCA_003113815.1 Sphenodon punctatus
CGTCTCTCCCTGATGCCTTTGTTATTCCACATCCTTTCTCCCCCACACTCCCAAAGATGCATCTCCATTGTATTATTTCAGAAACACTTAATGAGATATAATTTAATTCCAAATTAGGATTAATGTTTCCTCCATTCCTTCCATTGGCCTTTACATGCATTTAATGTCAACGTGTACCCAAATTCTTATTAAACACTTACATAGCATTCTGCTCAGCTTTAGTGTTGCCCCCAACTTGCAAAGGAAGAGGATTGGAGCTGAAAGTTACCAAGGCAAAGTGTGGGTGCATGGAGCCTAAGTTGTAAGCAAGTACAGTATGCGAAGCCATACAACATCTTTACTGCTTACATGGTGTGGAAGTTAAGGCAGGAGCCTTAACACACAATTTCTAGGTTTATTAAAGTTTGCTTGGTATGAATCTGCCTTAACTAAGTTTGTAAAACCATAGGTTTTTTGTTTCTCTAATTTATTTATTAATTGGGTATTCCCACCAATACCTTTCCTTCCTCATACCTTACATTTTACCTTCTCCCTTTCCTTGCCTTCTCCCCCCTGTACATTATATAGAGATAGGTAGTATAGATTAGATATAGATATATATTATAGACATATAGATTAGATTAGAATAGTTATATAGATAATAGATTAGATAATAGATAGTTTTCCTTTCCCCTTCCCCTAGCTCCCTTAGATAAGTATTAGTTATGCACAAGAATCAATAATGATACTGATACCAAAGATAAAATCTTTGTTTGAAATGGTACTGATATCAATAATGATAACCAATATCGATACTGATAACAAAAACAATACTGATATCAATACCAATATCAATACCGATAATGAAAACGATATTAAAAATGATATCAAAAACGATACCAAAAATGATAACAAAAACAACATTGTTAATAACGATAACGAAAATGACATTTTTGAATAATGAAAATGAAAAATGAAAACGACATGGGGGCCTGGTGCACACCCCTCCTGCCCAAGGCATCTTGTGTGGCTGAAATCTTAATCTCTTCTTCACTAGGCTAAGCATATCCAGTTCTTTCAATCTTCCCTCATAAGATTTGCATATTTATTGGCCTCCTTTGAAACCATTCCAATTTTTCAATGTCCTTCTTAAGACAAGTTTCCCCAAATACTCCAGGTGATGTCTGACTCATGCTGAACAGAGTGGAATTATTACCTTTCTCACTTGTTTTAGCCTTTTTTGCAGAGGCATCACATTGCTAACTCATGCTCAGTTTGTGATCAGCCACAATACCTAGATCCTTGCCTCTGCTGCTGCAAAGTCAGGTTATTCCCATCATATAACTGCATTTGGTCTTTCCTCCCTAAATGCAGAATGCTATATTTTTCCTGGATGAGTTTCGTTTTATTAATTTCAGCCCAGATTTCCAACCTATCAAGATTTTTTTCAGTTCTCATTCCAATTTAGAAGATGTTGGCTACCCCTCTCAGTTTTGTGTCATCTGCAGACTTGGTAAGTATTCCCTCCATTCCTTCATCCAAGCTATTAATATAGAAAAGCTCATCAGTCATCATCAAACTAGAGGGAGGTATTGAGTGGGGTCCTGCAGGGCTCTGTCCTGGGTCTGCTGCACTCTGAGTACAGTTCTTTATCCAGCCATGAATTTGAATCCACCTTGTCGTAGTGTGTTCCAGGCCAAGCTCACCTGTGTAAGCTTGTCAGTGAGGTTCTCATGTGAACCTAAACGCTTTGCTGAAACCAAGGTGTATTTTGTCCAGTGTTCTCCTCCTCATCTAAACTAGTTATTCTGTCAAAGGTGACGAGATTAGTCTAAAATGACTTGTTCCTTACAAATCCATCCCAGCTATGAGTAATCACTGCATTGTCATCAAGGTGCTTTCAGACTGACTGTTTTATAATCTATTCTGGTATCTTCCAAGGTATTCAAGTCAGACTGACTGATCTATAATTTCCCAAATCCTCCCCCACCCTTTTAAAAAAAATATAAGGACGTTTTCCCATCTCCAGGCTTCTGCCACTTCACTTGTTTTCCAGGCATTCTCCAACAAAATTGACTGAGGTTCTGAGACTACTTCAGAGAGTTCTTTCATTACCATAGGGTGTAATTTGACTGGCCATGAAGACTTGAGTTTAAAGTAATCAGGTATTCTCTGACATCTCTATCTTTCCTGGACTGCACTCTTTCCTCTTTCTTCATACATCTGTTCCCAGGCTGGCCACAGTTGTCCTTTTGTTTTGAAGACTGAGGGTTATTTCAGACGTGATGATACCATTGTCAACCACAGTGAACCACGGTCAATCCCGCGGTGCGGCCAAAGAACCGTGAACATCTGATCAGCGGCATCCAGATGTTCACCACGGTCAATTACCCGGAGGGGCCAAAGCCAACCACGCTTCCAGAGGTCGGGACGGGACCATCCCCGGAAGCATGGTGAAAGTGATTCCTACTGGGAAACTGCCAAACGTAACGATTGAATGCCAACCACCAGGTGGAATCAGAATGAGTGATTCCCAGCTGTGGCGAGAGCACGCAGCGTCGCTGCCAAGCAACGCGCAACACACAGACCGGGGAGGGAGATTTAAAGGGCACACAGCAGCAGGGGAACAAGGTGGGATGGAGCAAGATGGAAGGGAGAGGAAAGCGGAGGGTGAGTGAGGCAGGGGGGAAGAGGGAGAAGGTGATGGGGCACAGGGGGCACGGTAGGAACAATAAACAAAGGTGTAGCCACAACAACAGCTTTATTGTCTGCCTCATGGTAACAGGAAGGGGGCAGGGGATCGGCCAGACTGTGGGCCAGAGACAGGTGGGACCTGCTGTGGGGAGGCCCCCACACGGCTGTGGGTGAGTACAGGTGCCAAGACGGCTGGTGATGTGACCCGTCTGTGCGGATGGGGTGGGGACCCAGGGATGGCCCGTGGCAGCCCAAGGGGGGCCCTGGGGCTGGCCCAGCTCTGTGCCATGCCCACGCACCTGTGGGGCAGGCCCCAGCACGCCCTTATCGGCTGCCCCCGGCTGACCACACCACTGCCAGTTGGCCGGGGGCTGCTCAGCTGTACCGGTGGGGCCTTCCCTGGGCTCCTCATGTCAGTTGTGCTCGCCTGCCAGCCGGTGTGTCCCTAAAGACAGCGCCCCTCCCCTGGGTGCACCTGCGCTCCCGTCAGTGCGATCAGCAACTGGTTGCCTGTTGTCATCACCTCCATGCTATCAGTGCTTGCTGGACATTCTGTGCGCTCAGTTCCTGCAGCTGTGCTGGGTCCGCTCCTCATGCATTGCTTGCTAGCTGTGCCTTGTTGCGGTCTGTGGCCTTATCGTGTGTCCTTGGAGCTCCTCTGCTTCCCCCCCCCAGCCCACATGGCATTTCCTTGCTGCTCAGACCCTCTGCCCACTGGACCATGGCCAACTGTGCTGCCCTAGGGCTCCCGCACCCCGGATCGCCTGGTGCCCCCCATAGCTGGACCTTCCAGGAGACCATGGCCCTATGTGACCTGTGGCAGTCCCCGGCCGTGCAACTGCTCCTGTGCTTCCTGGAAACCCTCTCTGGTGCCTATGTGAGTTTGAGCTCTGGGCTTTGCTACTTCGGCTATGAGGCAAGCGGTAGCATGTGCCGGCTCCATGCGGAGGTACTTGGCCTCTGTCCCTTTCCTGATGGGCGCATTCCGGAGATGAGGTGCTCACATGTGGCATGGTCCCCAGCAGAGACTGTGTCTGCCCTCTTGGGCTGTGGCCTGGCTGGGCTCATGACCAGTCTGGACGTTTCCTTCTTCTGCTGCATCCACGGTCCATGACTACCAGCGGTCATGTGAGGCGGCATATTACCCTGTTGTAGCTTGGGCACCTGCCATGGCCCCCTGTTGCTGGCTATACCTTGTCAGGGCCCACAGGACCAGAGCTGGCACCGCTGGCTGCTGTGTGGATCTGTGCTGATGTTCAGGTGGGGCTCACCATGCTGGACCCATTGAGGCCTACTACCTCATTGCCCACCACATGGCAGGGCTGGGCTACCATCTGGGCATGCTTCCGTGGCCCCACTACATGCATCTGGTGGGCCAACCGGTCTCAGCCCCATTCGTGATCCCATGCAACTGGCTGTGAGGCCCCCGTGTCTTCGGTATCATGGATGTCAGCCCCACCGTGTGCTCCCAGAACCTCCCTGCCGGCTCGGGGCACTGGCTGCTCGCTCCACACTGTTCCAACCATGCAGCTGTTCTGGCTGGTTCACTTGCCTCCGTTCCGCTCTCCTGTGTTGCTGTGCCCCGTCCACCGGCACCCCCTGTCCTTCGCTGCCTGTGGTGTTCCTCTCCATGCCTGGTCCCCCCTTTGGCTGGTTCCTGCTGCCTGACACCGCTACCGGTCCTCCCCGTGGTGTATTCCTCCCTTGAACGGCCGCCCACTCCCCTGTGTCCGTGCCCTGCCCCCCCCTCACTCCCTGGGTGCCTCCGTGACTGTGTGTAATTTGGGGTCCCTGGACAGCACCTTCCAGCTTCCTCTGGGGTGTGTGTGTGCATGTGCTTCCCGCAGGCTCCTGCTCGCCTCTGTCCCCAGCTGTGCTTCTCCATCAGCGAGGGGGATCTTTGCCATCTGGACCTGCCTTGGACCACTCCAGTGCATTCTCCGGCTTGTGTGCCCTCCCCCTGTGACCCTGCTACATCCCTGTGGGGACCCCTGTGACTTGGGGTGTCTGTGTTTCTGTTGGGTGTCCCGTGCAGCCTGTGCTGTCAGTGGGGTTCTGGGTGTCTTTCCCAATGTCCTGGACTGTTCACGGCCCAGTCCCCTCCACTTTCTTGGCCCAGGGCTCCCCCGCTCCTTTGGTGCTGTGTGTGTTGACCTTCCTGGAGTGCTCCCCCATTCCTTCCTTTCCCATTCAGGTGTGTTTGTGCCCGGGCATGAGTGTGTGGTTTGTGTTATGCAGTGTCCATGCCTTCCCTGTGCCTGTTGTGTGTGCCACCTCAACTGCTCTTCTCCCTCCTCCCCCTCCCTTCATGTTTCCCTTGTGTGGGTGTTGCCTTTTGGAGCTTTTGGCTTCCTTTTCCCTCAGTCGGCCATGTCCGTCTCCTGCCCCGCCATCTTCTGGGTGTTCTGACCATGGTCCAGAATCAGCGTAACATTTGTTGTGCTGCCCCGGGCCGTGGTCCGGCCATCCGTTTCCTTGCCGTAGTCCCGCTCACATCATGTCTGTTTGGGGCTTTCCTGGACCACAGGAGGGGGTTAGACGGCTCGCCATGGTTGGGAATCCACTGTGGTGACCCGGGAGCGCATAATGTCTGAAATAACCCTGAGTCAAAAGCTTTTGTGTGTCCTGAGAAGTTCTGCATTCTCTTAACCTCCTACCAACCTTTCACAATCATCACAGAGCAGTGGAACCACCATTTCTTTATTTTTCCTCTTATTTCTGACATACTTAAAATAAACACCCTTTTTGTTGTTTTTAGCATCCTTCGCTAGCCTTAGCTCATTTTGTGCCTTAGCCACCTTGACGCTGTCTCTACAAGTTTGGGCTTTATGTCTGTACATGTCCTTGGTAACTTGTCCATTTCTTTGTTTCTAGTTCTTGGCTCATTGATAAGTGCCTTGTGCTGCCACAGTGGTTCCTTTGGATGTCTCCCATTTTTCTTTTTCATTGGAATTGTTTGAAATTATACCTTCAGTATTTTTATTTTTTTAAGGAAGTCCAAGCTTTTTTGGACACCTGTCCTCTTTAGATGATTTAACCATAGGATCCCACCCAGTATTTCTCTGGGCTTATTAAAATCAGCTTTTTGAAGTCCAAAATCCTTGTGTTAAACTGTTTCCCTCCTGACCTTTCCGTAGAACCATTTATTTATTTATTTAAAATTTATATCCCGCCCCTCCTGCCCTCAGGGCAGCCCAGGGCGGCAAACAACATTTAATAAAAATATTACAATTTTAAAACAATTTAAAATTACAATATGTGGGGGAAACCCCACCCCACCCCACCCCCTCACCAAAAAGCCTGACGGAACAGCCAGGACTTACTTACACGCCGAAACAGTAGGAGAGTGGGAGCCAATCGAACCATGAATTCTAATATGTGGTCATTTCCTCCCAAAGTTCCCTCTACCTTTAACATCATTCTCTATTAGTTAGGATTAAAGCTGAAAGAGGGTACCCACAAAATTTGAATTTCTAGTACCCAATTCAACCTGGTAATGATCGGGTACCATGAGGTACCTGATTATGACCCGATCAGGTACTCGATGTCCCAAAATGTCAACTTTCGGTCCTGGAATGTCAACTTCTGGTGTTGCTTTTTGACATTTTTGTTGATATACTGACTCCCGTCATTTATTTTGTGGGTTTCCATCAAGTCCCAACAATTTTTTGGCAACTTTTGGTCCAGGAAAACTACTTCCAGTTCCAATTTTTAAAGTATGTTTTTTTTCTTTTCTTCTTAAAACTCTTATTTAGGGGTTTTCCATCCCAGAAAATGAATTTTCCTGTCCCAGAAAGTCAACTTCTGGCCCCAGGAAACTACTTCCAGTCACTTTTAAAAACAATTTCATGTCACTGTTTCAGTTTTTCAACTCAATATACTGATTAATTGGTAAATTGAAAAATTGGTACTGGAGTACCCAATATTCAGGTGCCCAGTTGGTGCCCGGGTAACCCACAAGCACTAAATTTTAGTGCCCATTTCAGCTCTAAAAAGTCCATGATACCTGATTCCCTGGCTCCTTCTTCAGCCTTCTGAAAGAGTTAGTCATCAATGTAATCCAAGAGCAGTGGCTCTTTATGAATAATACTCCACCATAGCCACAATCTGTCAACAAGGCATGACTTCAGCCAGGGCTCCCAGCTACCTTCTGGCCCCTAGTGCCTCTCAGTTACCAAGCTCAAACAACTGCCAGCATGCCAGCCTGGTTTCAGATCAATATGGTTTGGCCCCCTGCTTCAAAATGATTGAGTTCCAATCTCTGATGTTCTTATATAGACCCAGAAGGGGTTGGGTCAGAGTGGTGAGCAGGAGATCTTTAAAGGGACAGCATCTGCTCTATTACACAGGGACACAAGCAGAGCAAGGGAGCACAGCCCCACCCCCCAGATACTTCCCCCAGGACCAATCCCCTGCAGTGCTTGCCCATACACCCTCCCTTCTCCCCAACACCAAGTGCTGTTTTCTGCCTGACTAGGGATCTCCTGTCCAGTGGGGTAGAAGAGAGTACTGCATTGCTTCTCTCCCTGCAAACCCCCATGCCATCAGGCAGCAGTCAGTAGCCACCACCTGCTAGCAATGGGAAGGGAGAGCAGCAGAAGTAGACAAACAGTTCTTTACCCTGTGTGTCATTAGCCCTATACTGCTAATAACAAATGGGGAGTCTCCTTTTGCTGCAGGCACGTGTCCTGTAGCTCACAAAGCCCTGAGCTTGAGTTCTGCACATTCTGCACATAGAATTAAAGACACTGTCTATAGCATGTACCACCTATACTATTACTGGCCGGGGTGACTTTTTGAAGCCATCGGATGCACAAAACTACGCTGTTGTGACATTTGCACTGTACAACAGGAAGCTTTTTACAATAGTCCCCAAACAATCCCACTGACATGCCATCCATCGGCTCTGTATTTTATTTATTTTTATTTCAAAATATTTTTATCCTGCACCATCCTGCAAAATAGCAGCTTGGAGCTCACTCTGTACATACAGGTGAGCTCCTGCCAGCCTAGAAATAAAGAGGGAGCAGCTCCTAGCTCCTTCCCTCACAGAGCAGACTGCTGTTTGGAAGGGGAAATGGTGGAGTGCAGAAAATGCAGACAACCTAAGAGAAATCCACAATCTCAACTTTCTGTATTACAGTTTAGGAACTCTGCCCAAGGCTATGGAAAGCCTTTCTCCACCCCCACATGGGGCTGGTCCAGCTGTGGAAATTAAGAAAGTAGTCGGACCCAAGCATCTGTAGAAGCTGGAAGGGCATGTCCCCTCCCCATGAGTGCCTGGCATTTAGAGCCATATGTTTCCCTAGGTACACCATGCTCTTTCCTTGGTCCACAATAGGAATTGCTTGTACTTGTCAAAGGCAGGATATGGCTCTGTGGGGACTTGAGCCACACCTCACTAGAATCAATGGAAAGGCTCCTATGGGAGACTTCAAAGAGCATTGGATCAGCACCCGAGGATGAATTGCCATGCAAAGGAATACAAGGCTTGTTATTTCACCACTGTCTACTAGATGTCACTGTTCTCTTGCATATCTGCAAAGGGGCCTGAGAATGCAGTGAGCAGCACACCATGCTGTAGGTGATTTTACACATACCATCAGGTACGTATGTGGGATTGTCAATATGGGATGAACTTGCACATGTAGCTAAGATTTTTTGGGAAATAGACATAACAGCTTGGTGGGTAGCCAGCCACTGGCTTTTAGGTGTGTGGTCCTGCCAGTCTTGGGAGCAGCAAATGATAGCCTGCCCCTGGGAGGGTGGGGGCCTCCTAAGTCCTGCCCAGTGGCTGCAGGATAAGCCGGGAGGAGATTGGGGACCACCTCCCCATAACTGCTTCACCACCGCTACTTTCCCATCCTGCCGAGAGGGAAATGGTGGCAGTGAGGCGTGTCCAGGGGAAACTCCCAGTCTGCTTCCTGCTCCTGCATCAGGGAAAAAAACTGAAATGTTTCCACACTGCTGCGGGGAAGGAAATTGCAGCAGAGGCAGCTCCAGGTCTGTTCCCTGCTGCAGAAGCAAGGAGCAAACCCGAGGAAGTTCAGGCAAATAGCTGCCCCTGCTGCAACTGTTGCCTCAGATTCCCTAGAAGCACCGAGTAGTGACAGCAGGAGGAGTGCCAGTGTCAGGAATGTAGGAATCTGCAGTGCTGAGATTTCACAGGGGTCGACAGACGACTGTGGGGTTGTTGGGTGTAGTGTTAAAACCGCCATGGTATCCAGAACCCAAGACACAAACATACAGGTCCACCCATCCCCCATATGTTCAAACGTCCATGTAAAAGCAGCGGTAGGTAGGCGCATGCTCCTGCGACCCACAGGAGAGCGGAGAACTCTCCCTGAGAGGTACTCTGGAGATGTGGGAGGAGGTTGTTAAAGGAGACTCAGAGTGGGACACTGGGGCCAGGTTGCCCTATCTATTACATCTGGTGAATAATACGGGCAACTTGTGAATGGATCAATTTTCCCAGTTGTGGAAGCCTGCTATGACTGACCCTAGGAGAGCTGAGGGTCAAAAGAAAAGGGGCTGGGACTGGGAACCCCAGAGTTGGCAGAGAGTCCTTAACATCTAGAGACACCCCTGAGATACTGGGGTTCTGAGAGCACAGTGTGAATGACCCCTGGGATTACGGACTATTTGGGACTATGTGAACAGAGGACTGAGAGTTGAGACTGGGGCCCAGGGGGTGTGTGTGTTAGGATGATTGGGTGGGCCCGCCTCCCACTCCAGAATGGGGAAATGCGCATTGGATTACTAGGGCAGGGACCCAGTTTCATTGGGCTCTGAGCCCCCTGTCTCCCAGTCTGGCAGGCCCCTGTCCTGCCAGGTTGGAATTCTGGCCCCCTACCTCCCCTATAGCCGACTCATGCATTGCAGATAGTTATCTTGAGAACTATATGTGTGGTATGTGCTGGCTATAAGTAGGGGAGGTAGAAGGCCAGAATCCCAACCTGGCAGACAGCTAATTGAGGGTGAAAAGTTGGGAACAGCAAGATCTAGAAATACAGAGAACAGCCAGAGGCCCAAGGTGGTGAGGCTGTGAGAGGGCCAGCCACTAGGGAAAAATCCCAGGGGGAGAGGGACTCCAACCCTGCAAAAAGCACTTGAAAGTCAGGACTACTCAAGAGTAGGCTTGACTCCTTTTGAGGGGCTGAGAGCCAGCCCTGTTCCAAGGGGCTTTGAGAACAGCCCCTTTAAAAATAGAGGGGCCAGCAGAGTGGATCCCTTTTAAGGAGAGCCAAGGGATGAGGGAGGTCACTTCAGGGTCATCAGGGAGCCAGAGGGGAGTTGCTGCTGGCTGAAGGAAGAAAGCTGAAGGCACAGGTGTCTGGGAGGCAAGCAGATGCCTGTGGTGTGGTCAGGTGGCATCCCCACCCAGTCAGGGGGCCAGGGTAACAACAGCCAGCCAGAGAGAGAGAGTGCAGAGAGGAACTGTGGCTGCCAATAGCACAGCCACTTTGAAATAGACTGTACAAGCGACTGGAGAGAGAGTAGTCAGCCTCAGCTTGGGAGGTCCGAAATGGACAAGCAACTGATAAGAGTGGGGCTGTGCAGACCAGGTGAGGAGAAGGAGTGTGTCTAAGGACACCAGGAGAGGCTCGCTGGAGACCAGGGCTTGAGCATAGCTAGGGAGGGCCCTGGCTGGACCCTCACCATTTAGGAAATGGAGACCAAGATGCCAGACTGGAGCAGCAGAGAGAATGACATGAGAGCAGAGAACTTGCCCTGAGATGTACTCTGGGGACCTGAGAGGAGGTTTTTAAAGGAGACTTGGAGCGGGACACCAGGGCCAGGCTGACAAACCTATTACAGGAAGGAACCCAGCAGCGTATTGCTGGCCCTGTCACCACCCTGCTGTGTGGCTGTGGGCAAGAGACTTCCCCTCTATTCCACTGCTCCTATTCCTTGCTGGTGTGGCAGAGCCCACCCTTCTCCATGTGCTAGCAGGGCATTAGCTCCAGTTGGTACTGCATTCTGGAGAGAAGCCCTTTACTCCCCATCACAGTACGTCACTCTCACATGCACAGGTCATGTGTGAATATTCAAAACAGATGGCCCAGCTAAGCGAGACTGAGGCAGGACTGCTCAGCCTAAGTGTCCCCTGCTGTCTATGCACTGGCGTGGGGTTTCGTTGAGGTAGCATTGTGGGTTGGAAAAGTGTCCAGCTGTGCCCCTTTCAATGCTTCTGCTCTAGACTCCCCGTAGATGTGCCCTTCTGCCAGCTACCTCAAAATGCTCCCTCCGACACCCTATTCTCTACTCCCCTACTGTCAATGCACCAGCAAGAAGGCATAGGTCAGGGAGTCTAATATTGGAGAGCTGTGAGGTGGGTGGGCACTTGTCCCCCTCAGTACTCCCCTCGTCTCCATGAGCTGTATTCCCACCCCCCTCACAGGGCTCCCTCCCTCAGACCCTTGTAGTGTGCTCCCATCCCTCTATTAGTGTTCCCTACCTCAGACTCCTGAGCTCACAAACTGCATTGACTGACAGTAGGGGGAGGCTCTGTGATAAATCTGGGTGGTCTATGCCCCCACTATTCCTCTCATGCATCACCTGAGTCCACATAGTCTTGCAGCAGGGCTAAGCACCTAGCCTGTGTGCAAGGAGAGTGCAGCACGCCCCAGGGAAGCAAGGTTGCCTGCAGTTATCCACATTAGTATGAGCACAGAGTTGGGCCTGCCAGAAACTCTCTTCCTATCTTAGGTGTGTCAAGCAGAGCAAACATGATGCTGTTTTTTAGGGGTGGAACTACCGGATCATCCAGTATCCGATACTGCAGGTATTTGGTGTACCGGCAGTATCGGATTAAACCCGGTAATCTGGCCCATTTACCGGATTCCCCCGTACCGGATTTTTTACATTGCGGCCATTCAAATGAATGGCCGCAATGTAAAAAAAAAACACCAAAAACTCCCCACTTTACTTTCCCTCCCAAGTCCAGGCTGCACGGGTGGAAGGGGGGACACCACCCACCCACCCTGCCCAGCCAGGCTTTAAAAATCCCCCCCCCCCCGAACTCCCTGCTAGTGCGGGCTCCGGACCGCCACCGGCAACCCAGAGTCCACACCAGCAGGTACGATCCCTGGGGTGGGGGGTGGTTTAACACCTCTCCACCCCAGGGATCAGGTCACCCTACCACCTAGTCCTACCTCCCCTGGGATCGCCTACCTTGCGCTCCAGGCGGCGGCGGCGGCGGCGGCGGCAGCGGTCCGACTCCGGCGGCTTCAGCGCTGACTGTGGCTGCCGGCTTCAGTGCTACTAGGCCTTCTGGTGAAATCTGGAAGTTCACTGGAAGGCCTCGTAGTGCTGAAGCCGGCAGCCACAGCCAGCGCTGAAGCCGCCGGAGTTCGACCACTGCCGCCGCCGCCCGGAGCGCAACGTAGGTGATCCCTGGGGGGGAGGTAGGGTGATCACTGGGGTGTGTGTTAAACCACCCACCACCCCAGGGCTCACCCTAGTATCTGTTGGTTCAGGCTCCAGGTCACCGGCGGTGGCCCGTAGCCCACACTAGCAGGGACTTTGGGGGAAACTTTTTTTTTTTAAGCCAGGCTGGGCAGGGTGGGTGGGGGGTGCCCCCCTTCCACCTACAGTCTGGGAGGGGGAGGTTTTTTGTGTTTTTTCCCCAATGATTTAAATGAGGACAGTTCCCCATTGAAATCAATGGAACAAATCTGGTACCGGTAAACTAGTACACAGATCCGGCAATCCGGTTTTTTAAAATCCGGTAACCGGTAAATCCGGTAGCAGGTATTTGCCTCGATGTCCCACCCCACTGTTTTCATGTCAGGCTGAGATAAACCCTCTTTATCTCTCAGAGGCAGCTGTCCAAATCTCAGTTTGGCCTTGAAACCAGGAAATTAAAAAATATATATATTATTGTGGAACCTGATCCTGCTGATCAACAGGAAACATGGATATTTAAGGGCCTGACCATGCATTGTCCAGAGCCTCCCCCTACTGTCATGCCCAAGGCCTGATTCAGAGGTCCTTACTCTTTTTTTTCTTTTTCTTTTTTCTTGTAATGTCATTTAGAGCTTTATTGTTAACATCAGTGGAACTGCAGTTTCACCTGACTTGATTAGATTGAACCAACAAAAGGAGCTATAGTAAGATTAAGCAATCATTATTATTATTATTATTAACAAACATTTATATATTGCCAGCAGTGTACCTGGCTCTTTACAAAGTAATAAAATAGACACGGCCCCTGCCCCTAGGGCTTACAATCTGAGAGACAGGAGCTGGGGGAGAGACTTAGGAAGGGGAACAGAGGGAGAGACAAGGGGTCTAACATTCATGAAGATGCGAGGTCTCAAGTGCACGTACTTGGCTTGGTTACGATGAGAATGACAGCAGGCAGGTCCATGTTGCAAGGATAAGGGTAAACCGATCGTAGGTATAGGAATAGTGGCTCAGCAGGATAAAGAGTCAGACAGAGCAGAGCGAAAGAGGTGAGTTTTAAGGAGAGATTTGAAGGTATGAAGGGAGGGGGCAAGGCGGATGTGGACAGGGAGGGAGTTCCAGGCATGGGGGGCAGCAAGTGAGAAGGGACGAAGGCGCTTAGGGGAGCAGGGAAGGCGTGGAAGGGTGAGAGAAGGGACAGAGGAGGAGCGAAGTGCACGGGCTGGAGTATGGAGGGCGATAAGTGCAGAGAGGTAGGGGGGAGCAAGGTTGTGAAGAGCTTTATAGGTGAAGACTAGGAGCTTGTGCAGGATTCGTTCAGGAAGGGGAAGCCAGTGAAGCGAAGAGAGGAGGGGCTGCACATGGTCGAAGCGACTGGCGAGGTAGATGACCCTGGCAGCAGAGTTTTGGACAGAGATGAGGGGAGAAAGGTGAGACCGGGGAAGGCCAGTGAGAAGGAGGTTACAGTAATCGAGGCGAGAGATGACCAGAGCATGAACAAGAGTTTTGGCAGACGAGACAGAGAGAAAAGGGCGAATCTTAGCAATGTTATGGAGGGAGAAGCGACAGGATTTAGCAACAGAGTCAATGTAGGGTTTAAAAGAAAGGGCTGAGTCAAAGATGAAGCCTAGGCTACGGGCTTGGGGGACAGGCAGGATGGTGACTCCATCAATAGTTATTGACAGTGAGGAAGGAGAGGAAGGATGAGGGGGGAAGATAAGGAGTTCAGTTTTAGCCATGTTGAGTTTGAGTTGACGTTGAGACATCCAGGTAGAGATGTCAGAGAGACAGTTGATGAGACGAGCTTGAACAGAGGGAGAGAGAGAGGGAGTAGAGAGATAGAGTTGAGTGTCATCAGCATAGAGGTGGTATTGGAAGCCATGGGAGGCAATGAGTTTGCCTAAGGATGAGGTATAGATCGAGAAGAGGAGAGGGCCAAGAACAGAGCCTTGAGGAACACCAACTGAGAGGGGGAAGGAGGAGGAGGCGGAGTTGGAGAGAGACACATTAAAGGAGCGGTCAGAGAGGTAGGAGGAGAACCAGTTATGGACAGAGCCACAAAAGCCAAGGGAGTGAAGGGAATCCAGCAAGAGTGAGTGGTCAACAGTATCGAAGGCAGCAGAGAGATCAAGGAGGACAAGAATGGAATAGAGACGTTTAGATTTAGCCACCAGAAGATCGTTGGTGATCTTAGCGAGAGCAGTTTCAGTAGAATGAAGGGGGCGGAAGCCAGATTGGAGGGGGTCAAGGGAGGAGTTGGAGGATAGGAAGTCAAGGCAGCGGGAGTAGACAACACGTTCAAGCAGCTTGGAAGCAAAAGGAAGGAGTGAGACAGGACGATAGCTAGAAGGGTCAGAGGGGTCAAGAGTGGACTTTTTGAGAATAGGAGAGACTGTGGCATGTTTGAAGGCAGAAGGGAAAGAGCCAGTAGAGAGGGAGAGGTTGATGATGTGCAGGAAGGAAGGGGCGACAGTGGGAGTAATGGAGGTGAGGAGGCGGGAAGGAATGGGATCAAGGGGGCAAGTGGAAGGGTTGGAGGAGGAGAGCAGAGAGGAGATTTCCTTAAGGGAGGCAGGGGAGAAGGAGGACATGAGAGAAGGAGGGGGAGGAGGGAGAGGGGTGGGAGTGGGAAGAGAGGAGTGGGAAGCGATGTCGAGGCGGATCTTGTCTATCTTGGAGGTGAAGAAGGAGGCAAGATCCTGAGCAGAAAGGGAAGAAGGAGGGGGAGGACAGGGAGGCTTGAGGAGGGAGTCAAAGGTAGAGAACAGGCGGCGAGGGTCCCGAGAACAGGACTCAATGCGGGAGGCATAGTAGTGTTGTCTAGCAAGGGAGATAGCAGAAGTAAGGGTGGAGAGACAGAATTTGAAGTGAAGGAAGTCAGCGTGAGAATGGGATTTGCGCCAGAGTCGTTCAGCAGCACGAGTGCAAGAACGGAGGTGGCGGATACTAGGGGTGAGCCAAGGACGGGGGTTGTGGGAGAAGGCAGGGCGGGAAGAGAGAGGGGCATGGGAGTCAAGTGTGGAGGAGAGAGAGGCGTTGAGAGCAGAGACAGCGGAGTCAGGGGAGGAGGAAGAGAAGACTGTAGGAAGAAGGGGAGAGAGAGAGGAGGCAAAGTCCAGGGGATCAATAGCTTGAAGGTCACGGAAGGGGCGTAGAGAAGGGGAAGAGGAGGGGGGACAGTGGGAAATGTTGAAAGAGGCAAGGAAGTGGTCTGATATAGGATGAGGATCGAAGGAGAGATCAGCGACAGAGCAGTTTCTAGAGAGGACAAGATCAAGAGAATGGCCATTAGTATGGGTGGGGGAGTTGGTCCAAAGGTGGAGGTTGAAGGAGGAGGCTAGGGAGAGGAAGCGAGAGACTGAGGGCTGAGATGGGTCATCAACATGAATGTTGAAGTCACCAAGGATGAGAGTGGGGATATCAACAGAGAGGAAGAAAGTGAGCCAGGACTCAAAGTCAGAAAGAAAGGAAGAGAGAGGACCAGGGGGACGGTAGATGACAGCAACACGTAGATGGAGGGGGGAGTAGAGGCGCACGGAGTGAGCCTCAAAGGTATGGAAGGAGAGAGAGGGGGGAGGAGAAATTGGTTGGAACTGACAGGATTTAGCAAGAAGGAGGCCCACCCCACCACCCCGTCCTTCAGGGCGGGGTTGGTGAGAGAAGGAGAGACCCCCACAGGAGAGGGTAGCAGGCGTGACAGAGTCCGAGGGAGTGATCCAAGTTTCAGTAAGGGCAAGGAGCTGGAGGGAGCGAGAGAGGAAAAGATCATGGATATAGGGAGCTTTACTGATAGATGAGCGACAGTTCCAGAGGGAGCAGAAAAATGGTAGTTGATGAGGGGGGAGGCAAGGAATAGGGATAAGATTGGGAGAAGGGGAGCGTCGTGGTAGGCTAGAGACAGGAGGAATAGGGATAAGATTGGGAGAAGGGGAGCATCGAGGAAGGC
Source organism: Sphenodon punctatus (assembly GCA_003113815.1). Taxonomy (NCBI): domain Eukaryota; kingdom Metazoa; phylum Chordata; class Lepidosauria; order Sphenodontia; family Sphenodontidae; genus Sphenodon; species Sphenodon punctatus. The sequence goes on from QEPC01007937.1 coordinate 3,743,692, forward strand.
TAGAGACAGGAGTGGAAGGGGAGCAATGAGAGAAAGTAGCCAAGGGAGCAAAGGATGTATGGGGGAGGTTAGAGAGTGGTGATCGGTTGGGGGGAGGAAGAAGCTGGGAGGAGAAAAGTAGAGGAAGAAAAAGATGGACAGGAAGAGGAGAAGGAGAGGAGGGAAAGAAAAGGCGAGAAAATAGGGCAGACATGTTAGTGAGTAAGATAGGAGGGGGAAGTACAGTAGAAAAGAAATGGAGAAAAGTACCTGTAAGGCGCGCGCCTTTAGGCCCGCTGGTCGGTGGAGCTTGGGGCGGCAGGAAGGCCAAGCCCCAGGAGAGTCGTGGTGTCCTCGAGCGATGACAGCCGAGGATGCTGGGAGCGTATGCAGACGAGCTGCAACCTCACCAGTTCTTGGCCCACTGGTCGGTGGAGCTTGGGGTGGCAGGAAGGCCAAGCCCCAGGAGAGTTGTGGTGTCCTCAAGCGATGACAGCCGAGGATGCTGGGAGCGTATGCAGACGAGCTGCAACCTCTCCAGTTCTAGCAATAGCATATAAATAAAGAACAATAATGATCTATGGTAGGTAATATAAAGCTATACAGGATAAATATTAGTGGTGCAATCTATTTAAGCCTACTCCATTTTCTGGGGGTATATTCCTACCCCAGGTGCACATCTCTCGCAGAAACTTGCAAGTTAGTGGCTCTCCAAATTTGCCCTGGACATTGTCACCTGGACCCAAGTACACAATATACTCAATGGAAATTTGGTTACCGTCGTTAACCATTAAAAAAGAAAAAACCCAACCATGCAGCAAAAAAACTACCCCAATACATTTTGCTCGGTTTTGTTTTTTTTAACCCCAGGTGGTTTTTTAACCCCATTATATTTCGTGTTAATTTACACATTCCACCAGAAATCTCAGTGCTGAGGATGAGAGTTGAAAAAACACCCCAGACACAACTAATGTAGGTTTTTCAAGATACTGGAGCAGGGTTAATATCCTCTGAATGGCATGTATTCTTCGTTCAGTCACAACAGTTCAACCCTGTTGAGTTCAATAACATTTCAGATGCTGTTTCAGACACTTCAAAGCCCTCCTTCAACTTTCTGTTCAGCTTCTTTAGTTTGACAGTTTAATAACCCCAGTTTGATTCACATCCGAAGCTTGAAAATCTTTTTTAGTGTACTGATTCATCTTCACTGGGGTAAGACAGCAGAATTTGTATTCTGTCTCATATATTGCTGTTAACATTTGACCCATTACTGTAACTACTACTGATGTCATTTTACCTTATGCAGCTCTCATTCTCTCCAAGTGAATACCCTGCAACTAGCAAAGCACCAGAAGACCCAATGTTCTAAGAAGCTGATCTTGCCATTATAAGGTTCCTTGAGAAATTTTTGCTGTGCATATACAAGCTGAAGAAAACTCATTTAGAATGTGAACAGTCCAGAACTTATGCTACACTGCAGTAGGGACAACTACCAAGAAGTCCAATGAGAGTTTTGCCTAGCAACAGCAGAGACTGGGCAATTGTAAATAACTGAATTTAGGGATGGAAGGGACTTTAAAAAGCCATCTAGTCCTTTTAAATTCATGTTTCAGGCTGCTTAGTTGATTGGAATGTTGGGTAAGTCCTGTCAGGAGGCAGATGATGCTGGATGGTGCATGGGATTTCGGAGATGAAGAACCCTCAACACATAGGCCAAATACATTCCACAGCTGTCTTTTATTTGGCAACTTTCTGGTCTATGGAGCTGGTACCCAAGTCTATTCCCTACCCTTGAGTGTTGAAAGAGCATGTTCAGGGGAAGGCAGCTGAGATGAGGAAGGATGTGTGCTCAAGGGTTTTTCACTGCCTGCACCATCACAGACAGATACTTGTCACCCTCACCCTCCTTGCTGTGGGGATGCTATCTGAAGTGTGCTGCAGCATGAGAGCAGTAGTAGGAGGCAGCGTCCCCCAGGCTGGTGATTGCAGAGGCCATCTCCTCCTTGGTGCTTCAGAGGCTGCTTCATTTTGAACCGGGGTGGAGGGTGGGGGAGAAACCTGAGCGCAAGAGACAATGCCAGGATCCACTGTCTCTTCCTGCACATGGCTTTGCAAACCAGCTGAGCGCTCTGCACTTCAGGAGGTGGAGGATTTCTTATTACTGCTCGCACCCTAGCGGCAGCATATTTCAGTACATAGTAGGGGTGGGAATTCTGGTTCCCCCGGTATCCAAAACTGTTGGTATTTTGCTGTAGCAGCAGTTTCGGATTAACCCAGTAATCTCGGGTACCGGTACTGGTTCCCTGTGCCGGATTTTTTTATATTGTGGCCATTGAAATGAATGGCCGAAATGTAACCCCCCCCAAACCCCCACTCACTTTCCCTCCCCGATCCAGGCTGTGCGGGTGGAAGGGGGGACACCCCCCCACCCACCCTGCTTAGCCTGGATTATTTTTTTAAATTTTAACCCAAAGTCCGGCTTTTAGTGCGGGCTCTGGGCCGCCGCGCCGGCGGTGACCCAAAGCCCGCACCAGCAGCAGTCAGGGTGATCCCTGGTATGGGGGGTGGTACCACCCCCGACCCCAGGGATCGCCTAATACCCTGCTGGTACGGGCTCCAGGTTGCTGCGGCCGCCGCAGCCCGGACACCACACTAGCAGCCGGAGTTCAGGATAAATTTTTTTTTTTTAAAATCCAGGCTGGGCAGGGTGGGTGGGGGGCGTCCCCCCTTCCACCCGCGCAGCCTTGAAGGGGGAGGTATGTTTTTTTTCCCATTGATTTCAATGGGGACAGCATTTTGGAAAAGGGTGCACATACGCAGAATGGTCCAGTGGCCGTTTTGTGCATGCAAAGTGATTTTTTAAACATTAATTAAACTGGCCACTGGGGCTGTTCTGCACATGTATGCCTTTTCCCAAAATGGCACTGTCAGGGTTTTGCACATTTTGGAGAAGGGCGACATACACAAAATGGACCCGACAGCCATTTTGTGCATGCACAGTTTTTATTATTATTATTTTGGGTTTTTTTTGTTTTCAAATGAAAATGGATGAAAGCAAACAACAATCATTTGCTTAGTCATCTGTTGTAAATGAATGGGGCTCCATTTTTGTAACTGATAGAAAACATTTTGGATGCACACCCCTAATAGTTGGGTTTTCTAAAGGATTGGATAAGTTCTTGGAGGATAAGTCCATTAACAGCTATTAATGGACCTGAAATGATTGCCCTTACCTTCCTAGTAACTTAGTAACATTTTATACCTGTGACAGCGGCACAATTATCCATGACAGGCACAACAGCCTAGCCAGGCTGTTGTGCCTGTCATGGATAATTGTGCCACTGTCACAGGTATAAAATAAGTTGGGGAGGGGCAGTATATGGAGGGGACTCCCTGCCCATGCCTTGGAGTTCAGCGAGAAGTCCCCTCCTAAATTTCAATTGCAGCTTTAGGAGTCCGAGACCAGAATTAAGGAGGGGAGTACTGCATGTACCCCCAATTCGCTCTGCAACTTGTTGCAGAGTAATAACTGATTTGCAATCAGTAAGGACAAATGCAGCTGAAGGTTTAAAAACAGAACTTTACTTAAGCTTTCTCAGGCACAGATCCTTAGTTGCATCTAACTAGTAGTAAGACAAAATGGAGAC
>QEPC01007937.1:3758564-3777977 GCA_003113815.1 Sphenodon punctatus
TCTGGATGGGGACCCTCTAGTGGTGGCCAACCCGCCGAGGCATAAGACTGGAGATCTTGAGGTACTGACCTTCCACTCGGAGCCCTGCAGAGTGGTCCCTATGATCTTCACAGGAGGGCCTCTTGGCTGTGGTTGGATGTCTCTATCGGTAGGAGGTAATGCCTGAGCCTCTGAGCTGGAGAAAACTGTGGAGGAAGTGAATACCCTCTCCTGCATGGTCTCCGGCTCCCCGATTTTACTCCCAGACCTCGAGGCTACATTCTTCGACTCAGTCTCGTATATTTCTTCTCCATCCGATGATCCGGCAGTCACGTCGCTCCACTCTTCCCACTCCTCATCCTCCTCGGTGGCTGACCACTGTCCTTTAATCCTTGCCCAGGGATCTTGTGGCTTCAGGGGCAGGGGTTGCAATCTCCTCGCAGTGTTTTTCCCCTTGCTCTTTAGGGATGTAGCCCAAGTTGCTGCTGCCAAAGCAGCTGTCCCTTGTGCCAGGTAGGCCTGCACCTTGCGATGGGCCTCCCACATCATTGGAGAAGGGTCGCATTCTCCTAGACCCTGGGTCACATATAATTCCACCTCCTGGTAGGAAGCCCATTCCCAGGAAGCAAGGGGCTCCATTGGTAGAGTGGAGGAAGCACCTCTGGGGTACTCCAACTCACTAGTCCGAAGTTCCTGACACAAGGCCGGTTTATGGTGGGGAGCAATCTGTCAGGGGAGGAGGGGAGAAGGGACCTACACTAGTAGGTAAATAGGGGTGAGGTGATCTAGGACTGGATAACAGCAGGAGGAAGGGCCCAGGGAACCCAGATAAGAAAGGTTATCAAGAAGGAAAAACCTCTCAGCCAGTCTCTTGGGTGTTTTGAGACAGTTCTCGTCTTACTAGCCAGGGAACCCGGCCTCAGAGTGCACAGCTCATCATTGAGGCTACAGGAAGGAGAAAGAAAAGGGTCCCCAGGGGGAGGGGATGGAGAGGTTCCAAGATCCACAGAGAAGATAGGGCGAAACAAGTTAAGGACAACATGAGGGGGAAAGTGGGGAGAGAAGGGAACACCCACTATAGAGAGGTGAGGCAAGGCAAGACACAGCTAAGGGAGAGCAAGACCCAACAACCCTAAGAGGAACACCGATGAGGGGATGCACAGAGCGATGGGGGGGAAACAGGGCTCTCAGGGATGCACAGAGCGATGGGGGGAAACAGGGCTCTCAGGGATGCACAGAGCGATGGGGGGAAACAGGGCTCTGAGGGATGCGCACAGCAATGGGGGAAACAGAGCTCGAGGGAAGCGCACAGCAATGGGGGAAACAGAGCTCCAGGGATGCACACAGCAATGGGGGAAACAGAGCTCCAGGGATGCACACAGCAATGGGGGAAACAGAGCTCCAGGGATGCACACAGCAATGGGGGAAACAGAGCTCCAGGGATGCACACAGCAATGGGGGAAACAGAGCTCCAGGGATGCACACAGCAATGGGGGAAACAGAGCTCCAGGGATGCACACAGCAATGGGGGAAACAGAGCTCCAGGGATGCACACAGCAATGGGGGAAACAGAGCTCCAGGGATGCACACAGCAATGGGGGAAACAGAGCTCCAGGGATGCACACAGCAATGGGGGAAACAGAGCTCCAGGGATGCACACAGCAATGGGGGAAACAGAGCTCCAGGGATGCACACAGCAATGGGGGAAACAGAGCTCCAGGGATGCACACAGCAATGGGGGAAACAGAGCTCCAGGGATGCACACAGCAATGGGGGAAACAGAGCTCCAGGGATGCACACAGCAATGGGGGAAACAGAGCTCCAGGGATGCACACAGCAATGGGGGAAACAGAGCTCCAGGGATGCACACAGCAATGGGGGAAACAGAGCTCCAGGGATGCACACAGCAATGGGGGAAACAGAGCTCCAGGGATGCACACAGCAATGGGGGAAACAGAGCTCCAGGGATGCACACAGCAATGGGGGAAACAGAGCTCCAGGGATGCACACAGCAATGGGGGAAACAGAGCTCCAGGGATGCACACAGAAATGGGGGAGCAGGGCCCTCAGGGAAGCACAGAACAATGGGGGGAAACACAGAGAACACAACAGGGAGGACACAACTAACCAGACACCCAAACAACCAACACCATAGGAAAAGAAGACTCACTGACAAAAGGAGGGAACGGTGATGCACAAGACATCACACAGGGATTCACACACAAGGGGTAAGAGCAGTTGCTCCCACAGCTTCCTGTGGCCGCACCACAGGCTATATATCCACCTGTGGCCAATCAGGAAGCCGGGAGCCAAAGTCAGGGAGACACAGCTGGGAAAAGGTGCGGTCACACAGGAGAGGGCGGAGAGGTGGAAAAGAACCCGAGCATCCGAAGCTGACCATTATCCCCACCCAGAGTGGCACCAGCCCTTAAGGCAGCTCTCCAAACCCTCCAGGGCTGGGGGTTCAAGACCCTTTCTTTCCATTGAAAAAATAAAATAAAATCCTTTTCCATTTCCATGTTTGGCAATTGCAGATGGGTAGCATCTGTCATGTATTTAGGGATGGGCAAACGCGGTTCGGAAGTTTGGAGTTCAGACCGAACTCAAATAGTTCGGTTGACCGAACTGAACTTCCAAACCGAACTCGATTTTTGAACCGAACCGAATTTCCGAACTCGGCTCTGTTTGCCCATCCCTAAAAGTTAATATTCCATTATTTAAATGGGGTTTGAATTTCTGAACTTTGTTCAGAAGTTTGGAGTTCAGACCGAACTCGAATAGTTCGGTCGACCGAACCGTACTTCTGAACCAAACCAAATTTCCGAACTGAACTGAACCGAATTTCCAAATTCGGTTCTGTTCTCCCATCCCTACATGAATTTGACTGTCTGATTCCAAATCCTACTTCTCCACAGATCTTTTTTCCCCTCTGGTTGGGGCAGCCAGTGTTTGGCATGGCACATGCCTAGGTGGCATGTCATGGATTGAGCTGTCTGATTCACAGTCCAGTTAGTTTCATGGAGTATCCCCTAGTTCTAGTACTTATTGTAGATGTTAAATAACAGTTCCTTATTTACTCGTTCCACACCACATATGATTTTATACACTTCTATCATATTCTCTCTCAGTTGACTCTTCTCCAAGCTGAAAAGCCTTAACCTATCAAGTCTCTTGTCATATGGGAGCCATTCCACAACCCTTCCATTTTTGTTGCCCTTCTCTATACCTTTTCTAGTTCTATTATCTCTTTTTTGAGATGGAACATCCAGTACAGCACACAATATTCAAGGTGTAATCGCACCATAGATTATAGAGGCATTATGATATTTTCAATTTTATTCTCTATTTCTTTCCAAATAATTACTAACATCCTGTTTGCTTTTTAGCCACCGCCAGACATTGAGCTGAGGATTTCAATGTATTTTCCACAATGGGTGTTTTCAGACGTGACAGTAGCCCACATTTCCATGCCTTGACCCACATGGAATTGCAGGCTACTGTCATGCTTGAATGCACCACCAGATGTTAGTCAAGGTCATTCCTGGACAGTGTTGGCGCTTAGCCTGGGCTGTAACTCAGGAACCTCCTCAGGTCACAGCCCAGGCTAAGCACCAACACTGCCTAGGGAATGGCTGCCTGACCGGGTGCAAAATGTGCTGTTACAGATGAGTGGCCACTTCACGCAAGCCAGTTGGGGTTCCCCCCAGTACTGAGTGCCATGGCAGCTGCCATTGGCTGCCACGGCTTCTCGTCAGCCAGAAAGGCAGGCTGCTGCGTGCAGTGTGGGGGTGGGGCCATGTGGATGCACATCCATGCATCTCCCCACCCCCTCCCCAGCCTGGCTGCCATGATGTTTGAGTGGCCAGACCAAGGCCACTTTTACATGGATGCCACCCACCCATGAACACCCAGAAACACCCATCAGATGAGTGGGAGAGCATCTGTGTAAATGTCCACGAGTGGGTGGGGGTGCATGCACGACCTACCCACCGACACCGGCCAACCCATGGAGCAGCTGCGAGGGAGCCGGAGCCTTCCATGGGTGGAGGTGGGTGAAGATGGTGTTCAACACCCAAGGATCCATGTAAAAGCCAAAACACCCACACCCACACGGAACGGACCGGCAGAGCCCCACCACACTGGCACCATGGGTCATGCACACGCCGTCATGCAGACACGCCCACAGGGCAGGGGTATGCTGGCCAGCCAGCTGAGAGCCCGTAAAGGAGGCGGAACCATGGCACATGCCTGCAGGCTCCCAGGAAGGCCTACAAGGCGGCCAAGGGAGCCGACAACGTCCCATGTGGGGGAAGGGGCCGGATGAGCAAGGGGACCCTGGGGCACCCAGGGAGGGGGGAGAAGCCCCGGCAAGGTGGTGCGGGGGGGAGCGTCCCAGACGGAAGGCACAAGGGGAGGAATGGACCACCAGTGGGGGAGGCAGTGGGGGATGGGGGAAATGCACCAGGAAGTAACATGGTGCATGTGTCCTGGCACAGGGCAGAGGGGCTGCACCGATGCCCCCTCTGGTGGAAGACCCAAGGAGGAAGGCACAGCCCAAGGAGCAGCAGTGAGAGCAAGGTGAGTGTGAGGGAACACCCCACCCCAGGGAGGGAAGGGCCATGCCCCAGGCCCTGACCACTGGGCCAGGGAACACAGGGCAGGAGGCAGCAGCATAACCCGGTCCCCTATCCCAGCAGGACAGCTCCCAGACAAAGGAGCACTGCACCACCGGGATGATGGCCGAGGAGGGCCTCCCAGACAGCCAGGTGAGCAAAAGGAAACCTCTGGGGGGGGGGAGGGGAGGCCCCACAGGTGGGCGGAGGAGGCCAGCAGGAGCTGTAGTAACCCCTATCGCACTACCCCCAACAGGACACCACCACCACCATGGCATCCACATCCACAGGGTGGGCCTCATGCAGCCAAGCTGGTCGTCCCCCCACACGTGGGTCCCAAAAGGGGGAGTCCTGGTCCAGGCAGGAGGTCAGGGACTTTATATGCATGTGGGGGTCTGAAAGGGTCTAGTACTACCTGGTGCTAAGCTACAAGACCAGACAGGTCTATGAAGCCATCGCCCAGGAGATGCCGCGGCAGGGGTACAATAGGGATGTAAACCAATGTATGCAGCAGGTTAAGGACTTGAGGTCTGGATACAAACATATCAGGGACAATAATCTCAAATCCATCTGGGCCATGTGCACAGTCGAGTTCCAGGAGGAGCTGGACAAGTTCCTCTGCATGGACGGGGACATTGTGGCCTCCTTCACACACTTCAGCGTCTTCGCCAGGGGCAGGTGTAGGGCCAACACACAGCCCCCCAGACAGACCCCACAGAGCAGGGGGGGCAGGTGTCCCTGGTGAGGCCAGACAGACAGTGGGAGGGGACAGCCCCGTCCCACAGGGAGAGAAGGTGCCCCGGGAATCCGAGCACTGAACCACTGCACACTGCGCGTGCCTCCAAGACCCACAGGCCAACTGACCATAGGGAAACGGGGCACGTGCAGAGCCAGCAGAGACACAGGATGGCCCCCAGGAAGTGTAGGAACTGGATCTAGGTATGCGAGCCCCAGCAGGGCTGGGGGGGGGGCGGGGTCGGTTGGGGAATGGCCCGGACGGAGGCGCCACAGCCTGGGAAGGCACACACTCACAGTAACCCATCCTATTGTAGCTCAAGACAGCCTGGAGGTGTACAAGGTGGAGGTTGCGGTGGAGGAGGAGGACGAGGGGAGCCAGGCAGCTCCCCCCTCCACCAGGTGGGTGATCCTCCTGGGCGGGGCACACAGGCTAATGGGCCACGGGGGGGTGGTGTGGTGGGGCAGTGGTACCGAGGGGACGGGGCACCCGGAGGCCTGCAACCATCAACCAGCAGGGTCCACCAGGGGATGGGCAGAGGGGGGCAGGTGGGAGGCGCTGGAGGGTCTGCAGCTGCTCCCCGGGTTGCCACAATTAGGAGACCCTCCCATAGTTAACATATGCCAGGGGGCACCCCATGACAGGGCAGGGCTCAGGGACCCCACAGGGTAGGGCTGAGGGGATCCGTCACACTATGGGGCCGGTTCACCAGGAAACCCGGGCAGGCGGTAGTGGCCAGCAGGACACACAGGCAGGATGCACTAATGTTCAGTCCAAACTCCCGTTCACAGACCAGGCACCTGCTCACGCGAGGGAAGCAGCTGCCGGCAGCGTGGAGCGGAACTGGGTGATGTGGGCCAGGAACTGGCGCCAGAGGGAGGACCTTGGCAGGAAGCTGCTTGTATAATCACAATGGTTAGCCAAGGTGCACTCCTGTGAGCTCGTGCTCACCAGGGAGCTCATCAGAGGGGAGGGAGAAAGGGACCGGGAGATCCTGGCTGCCATGATAGCCTGGTCCTGCACCGAGCACCTCTGGAACAGGTGCCAGGCTACCACCCTCCAACGTGAGCAGTGGCGCGCCTGTGATGGGCTGGAGGGTTAGGCCGCACAGCTCATGGACCTTATGGGGGAGATCATGGAGGCCCTGCAGCGTGACCCCCAGCATGACAGGCCATGCCATGCCACAGAAGGAAGGCCGGCAGCCGACCAACACCATGGCGGCTTCCCACTGGTGCCGGTGCCCCCCTGCACCTCGGCCACTCGTGGTTCCCGCAGCAGCAATCCTACTCGGACCTGGTCCATGGGGTCCCCCTCCCCCACATAGGGCAACCGGACCTGTAGTCCTGCTCCGCTGCAACCCCGACCCCTCCACTGGGTGGTGATGCCCCCACCCCAAGACCATGCACCCCAGGATGAGCAACCGCCCATGGTGACCACCCCACCCCCACAGGTAAGGCCGCAGCACCCCGGGCCCGCGGGGGTTGTGGGGTGCAACACCGGGGGGGTCCCAATGGGAATCCGGGGAACCGTGTGAAGCTGGACCCCGGTAGGGAACACATTGTTGAACCCACACCACGCACACGCAGTACACAGCATGGGGAGCAATGGCCATTGCCAGGGCATGTGTACCTGCTTGTTGCCACAGTACTTGACTGGGCGAGTGCCATGATAACATGGGTGGGCAGTCCCGGGGAGGGGGGGCATCTTCACGAAGTGCCCTACAGCACATGCCATGCTCGTGTGGGGAGTAGGGGGCTCCCCAGATGCCTATGGGGCACCCAAGTGCCAGTGCACTGACAAGGGACAGAGGTGAGTGCACACGGTCATCCCTTAACCCCTTCTTGCTCCTCCAAGCAGGGTCCAACAGCAGAGGCTGGTGTGGAGTGGTCAGTGGAGGACAGGGAGGCTGGACCATCTGCCCAGAGGGTACTGCGGTCAGCTGCAGCCAGGGCATGCTGACCAGCGAGCCCTGGTGTTGCGGCCAAGAGGGGGAGAGGGTGCCCCAGACATTGAACCCCACCCCCTTCCATTGTACAGTTCCCCCTTAAATAAAGGTGTTGTCCCTATACCTTGCTGTCGCTTCCTCTGTCCAGGGACATGTGTGTGTGTGTGTGGCGTGCAGGGGGGCACTGGCATTTTGGAGGCTCTGTGCACTCCCTGCCCAGCTGACAGGGCTGGAGGCTAGACAAGCGATGCCTCATGCAGTTGAGGTGGCAGGAACAGATGTGCACTGGACCTGCTCACACGAGCCAGCTTGTGTTGACTGATCTGCCTGTGTGGGACCAGCGCAACCCGCAGTCGACACCGAGGGGAGGGCACTCACCACTGGGCAACCCACGGGGCCCGTTCCCTGGACCCAGTAGGCCACACATGGAATGGAGGACCAGATGCAGGTAACGGGTAGGGCCCAGCAGTTTTGAAGGGGGTCCCAGGCCTACAGACATGGGTGTGGGTCTGGCGCTGGCCAGCGTTCGGCTTCCCGGGCAGCAATGTGGTGGCAGATGGCATCCCTGTTCCCCTCAGAGCTGCGTGGGGCAGCCCCTCCCTGGGCACATTGGTACAGGGGCACTGGCCCGGCCCCGAGCACCGGTGCAGGGATACCGCGGATCCCAGCAGGGCTTGACATCTGACAACCACCTGCCTTGCCCATCGCACGAGCACTGCCCTCCTGAGGTTTTCTGCCCTCCGCCGCCATACCCCCAGGAAGACAGACCGGTGACTCTGCAGGCGGAGCAGGGTAATCTGCCAGAGCAGCATGTACAGCAGCAGGAGGCCCACACCCAGGAAGTGCAGCAGCTTGGCCCTGGGCTGTGGGTCTCCATCCCCTGGCATGGTGCTGCTGCTTACCACTCCCTGCCACACTCCGCTGGCACGTGATGTGCATGTGGTGTGCTCTGCTGTCTGGCCTGTGCTCACAGCACACTCTCCCCTGGAATCGTGGGAGCTCATGCCCATGCACCCAGCCTGGAATCATTGTTCTCTGTGTGCTGCATGGTCCCATGCTATCATCCCCTCCACCCCACGCCAGATCGGCCGCAGCGTGTCCCTTATGTACTGTGTAGGCTGGTGGGGGCTGGGCAGTGGTTGGTGTTGTGCAGGGTGTGTGCTGGGGTGGCAAGCGGGTGCCGGGTCCAGCTGAGCATCCTTGCAAGTGGGCTGGCCCCATGCCCGCCAGGGGGGATGGAACCGTGTGCACCCCTGGTTACCCCTGCCTCCGCAACCACAATGCTGTCCCCCCCAGCCTGGGTCTGCCTGTGCGAGCTGCAACAGTGTGTGTTGTGGATGCAGCGCCTGGCTCGGTTCCACACCCTGGCGCGGTGCCCGGCCGTGGCCCCCTTTCTTATCTCGGCAGTTGTGCAGCATCCCTGCTGTCTTGTGCGTGGGTTGCGATGCCCTGTCCACAGTGTGCCTGCCTATCTGTTGCATGCAAGGCCATCTGTGGGCGAGGGTATTTGCTCGGTCTGTGCTCATCCCAGTTGCTGCATCCCTCCATCTCCTGCCTGTTGCTTCCCCGGAGCGGGCCCCACTGCTGCCATGGCCAGTCATTCTGCGGGGCCCTCAGCCAGGGATGTCAGGAAGGGGTGGTCTCCCTGTGTGGACATGCTTTTGGGGGCCCTCTGGCTGAGTCCTGATGTTGGTGGGCGACCCCCTGTCAGCTGGGGATGGCGTCCGGCTCCTGTTGCGGTACATGTGGACAATGGGTCACAAGGTCGGGGCCCCGGCATGCCGGGACCATTCCCTCGAGCTTGCCTTTACCCCCCTGTGCCAGCCTCCTTGGGGGCACCTGCCCGCTGTTGTCATGCTGTGGATCACTGTGGAGGGAACGGCGGCTCGCCCGCTGATGGAGCTACCTGGGTACAGCCTCACCTTGCTGTTGCTGCCCTGTACACTGGCAGCCTCCTGCATGCATGCGGCATCCTGTGCGCACCCTCAGTTGTGGGGGCCCTCCTGTGGGACTTGGGCTTGCTGTCCCCTGAGGTTGGTGGCCCGCTCCAGAACGGGGACTCCACCACTGTGGAGCTCGCCGCCCTTCGATCGGTGAGGGACCTTCAAGCAAAGAAATTTAGATAGAGATTGGCTGCAGCCGCAGGTGCAGATCTGCTCCTTCCGCGCTACCTGGTGGATGCTCACATGTGCACCCGAGGCTTCCGAATGGGCCTGTTCACCTGGGAGGGCCTGGTGCCAGGGTCGCCACCCCGGGAGTGCTTGTTGGACCGTCCATGAGCAGCCTCTTGCCGCCACCCGCTCGCTGCCACCCTGGTGCCCAGGATGGTGCATAGCCCCCCCCCCGTGCCTCCAATTGGGCTGTGCGCTGCCATCTGCATCGCTGCTGGCTGCCACCTGGAGTCCCTAGACCCCATTGCCCCCTCTGTGTGAGTGCTGCCCCTTCCCGCTGGGGCTGCCAAAGTGCCCTTACCCGTCCTGCACAGGTACTCCTTTGCCCTCCTGTTCTGCCTCTCATGCCCGGCCGTGGGTGCCTCTGCGCCCCCCTGCTCTGTGTCTCTATGCTTTGGGGCCCACTTTCCCTTGGCACCAATAAAATTATGTTATGTGATGTTCTGTCCTGCCTTGCCTCTGTTGCTGCTGTGGTGTCTGGGTGCTCCTTCCCCTTTGGTGGCCCTCCTTCCCCCATCTGTGTGGTTGTGTGTGGGGTGTGTGCTTGGGGTATACTGGTGGGCTCCGGGCCTGTGGGGTGGGCACTGGCTGTGAGGTGTGTGTTCCCCTGGCTGCTTCCCTGCTGGGTGCTGCTGCCTGGGGTTGCTTCTGGGGTGGTATTGGCGGTGGGCGGTCATCCAGGCACCCCTGGCCTTGCCTGTGCGTTGGTGTGGCCCTGCCCCTCCGCTCCCCTCTGCTGTCTCCCCCTGTTGGTGAAGGCCATCTGTGGTGGTGGCGATGGATGGGCAGTGACACCATGGGCACTGAGAACCTGAGCGTGAGATGGGGTTGATGTGGACCCAGCCTGTGGCCTGACCTTTGCCCCTTTGTGCAGGGGCTGGGGTGCTCCTTGAGGGGCTGGCTGTCAGCATGTGGGTTGGGCCCCTGGTGGTGTCGCTGCCCCCGGCCCTCCAAGTGCCCATTGTTGCAGGTGTTCCCCATGGCCCTGTCCCTTCTCTCCTGCCGCTACTGCTGTTGTGCTGCTGGCGATCTTGTGCCTGGGCGTGATGGTGCAGCAGCTGGAGCATGGGACATGCGGGCAGTGGGGTGACTGTTCGATGGCATCCATGAGTGTGCTGCCTGTTTGCTGGGCCCTGTGCCTGTGTCCCTCCATGGGGGGTTCTGTTCCTGGGCGCCTGGGGCTGGCTCTGATAGCTGTCTCCTCTCCCCCTGTCCCATACAGTGCAGGCCATGATCGCTGAGCAGACCCGGGAGCAGAGGGAGTTGTTGGAGCTCCTCCTGCACATCCTGGAATGGCTGCACCAGCTGGAGCGCGCGGAGGCTGAGCGTTGGCGCCGGACGCAGGGTCGCCGGCCCTATTGACCAGGGTTCAATCCCGGGCCTGCCTCTGCTGGTGCTGTTCCCCCCCTTCTGTTGCTCCATCCCCCTCACTGCCCTGTTGTTGTTGCCCCCTGTTGCTGGTTCCCCGTATTAATAAAGGTGTGTGCGTTTCTTTCCTGGTGTGTCCATGTTGTGCTTTCCTTCGACCTCTCCCCTTGTACAGGTGCCTCTTGGGGTGTGTGTGGGTGTTGCCTGTGTTGTGTGGGTGCCTTCCCCCCCTTGGCCCCCATGGGCCATCCTGTGTGGACCCACCATCCCTGGACCCCCCATCCCTGTGTGTTTCTGTTGCCTGCTGTGTGTGTGCCGCTCTGCTGTGTTTGTGTGTAGGGGGGGCGGGGCCTGGTGCCGGGAGGTCTGGGCTCTGTGCCAGGGCTGTGTGGAGCGGGCTCCTTTGTAGCGGCTGTCATCCCATCATCCTCCCATCCCGCCTGCACAGGTCCTGGTGGCTGGGGGGGCGGGGCTGCATTGCACGGTGGTGTTTGCCCTCAGTCGGCCATGTTGTGCCGTTGTTGTGCCAGGCGGGGCTTCCCCGCTGTTCCCAGCTGTCCGTGTACTTGCACAGGTGTTTTCTGGGTGTTTGGCCGATGGGTGTTTGCGGGCTCCTCCCCTTTGCTTCCCACAACCCCCTGCGGTGCTGTCCATGTAAATGTCACCCTGCTCGGCGGCACTGGGTGTTCGCTGGGTGTGCTCACACACCCATCCACACCCATCTCCACCCATTGGCGCTGCTGTGCCGTCCATGTAAAAAAGGCCCAAGTTCCAGCTAAAGTGACAGCTCCCACTACCACCCAGAGAATTCTGTGGCAGCAGCAGGAGCCGTTAAATCTGAAAACACGCAATGACTGTGAGATCCTTTTCTTGAGTGGTAACCCCTAATTTAGAACTCAGTATTGTGCACATATAGTTTGGATTATTTTCCCCTATGTGCATCACTTTTCACTTGTGAACATTCAATTCCATCTATGATTTAGATACTCAGTCACCCAGTCAAGATCCTCCTGTAATAGGGATGGGCGAACAGATCGCGGTTCGGGTTCGGCCGTTTGGTTCATCTGGTTCGGATGTTTGGATGTTTGGTGGTTCAGGTCGAATGTTGAGTTCAGATTCCATATTGGGTTTGGTCGGGCTCGGTTCAGTCTTTAGTTTGGTGCAATCAGGAACTGAAAATGACATTTAGTTTTTGAAATAAAAGGAAAAAACTGAAAAACATATTTCTGACCATAACATTTTTGTTTCTTATTACCTTTTCATGAAATTTAGGGAGATTGTACCTCCAATGGAGGGAACTAGGTGTACCAAAATTCGGAATGATTAGATAAAGGAAACTGATTTCAGAAGCAATTGAATGTTGTGACTTTAAGAAAAGCTCCATACACATTCATGGCTACAACTTCTTTATATTGCATCCAATGTTCATGAAACTTGTGCATATTACATCCCTCCATATGCTTAATATTTCTGCCAATTTTAGGAAAGAGTGGATAAAGGGTCCCAAGGGTATAAGACATTAACCTGAAAATACATTTCCAGCTGTTACATTTTGATATTCCATTCTGTTTACAGGATATTTGACAAGAATGTATCAAATACCTTTCCTGCCATTTCAGCAAATGTACAGGAGATTTTGATAAAGGGACCCAATTATATAAGCAATTGATGTTGTCCCTGTGAAGATCATTATTCAGATGAATATCAGCATATTCAGTGCCAGTCAGAGGCAGGCACCCTGCATGGCAGGGGGAGAGAGACTGTAGGAGGAAGGATGTGGAGCAACCCCAAAGACTGACAGACACATTCAATGGCCAAACACATTACTGCAAGCTTCTAGCTTTACAGGACCAATTGGTAGTGGCTTCGAGGTGGGCATAGGGGGCGGCCCTGTGGCGGGCATAAGCAACATAACTGGGACTTCTGAGATAGCATCCCAGCAGTCAGGAGACATAGTTTAAACACATCCAGGCTGGCCAATTATCATCACAATCACATCCTGCAGCACTGAGACAGAGGATATAAGAGAATTTCTATTGGCTCTTTCCTAAACAGATGCTTCTGACTTCCCAGAAACAAGTGGAGGAGATATGTTGGGATGGCCCCAGCACAGAATGAGGATATTTGGTTGACTTTTCTGTTGGCTAATTTACATCACATACCGATCTTATACCACAGTGACATAAGAGAATCCCAGGCATAGGCCCCTTCTCTACATATGTTGTACAGGCATATGAAATTAGGACCCCTTATAATTTCTTTTTGATATTTGGCAGATATGATCATGAAAGTGAAATATATAGTCCTGCCAAATTTCATGTACACTGGTTGGACTACAAAGATGTTATAGTCAGACATACATTTATATGTTAATTGCTTATACCACCAAGACCTTTTTTACAATCCTTCTGAAATTTAGCAAAGGTAGTTAATATTGGAAGGGGTATAAATTGAACAAGCTTCACCTACATTAAATGTGAGGCAAAGAAGTTACAGCTAAGAATGTATATGTAGAATATTGCAAAATACAATAATTAAACTACTTCTAAAATTGGATTCCTTTATCCAATTGTTTTGAAATTTGGTGCACTTAATGAATTCTATTGGAAGTATAGGCACCCCAATTGTCAGCCACATAGCTTAAAAAACATAAATGTTACAGCCAATAATGTGTTTTTCATTGAAACCAATGGAAATTCAATTCCGAACTCACTGAACGCATCCGAACTGAACGTTTGAATTCGAGTTCGGTTCAAACGTTCGGTTTGGTTGACCAAACTATTTGAGTTCAGTCTGAACTCCGAACTTCCAGATCTGAGCAATGCTTGCTTTGGGTTTCATAGAGTCTCAATGAGAGTCAGTGGGTGCTTTTAGAAGGATGACAGCCCCAGTTCTGTCCATGACAGCCCACTTCACCCCCGGGCTGACCTGTCCATCTACAGTCACCCCACTCCCGATGTGCAACTGGAGCAGGCTGTGCCTGCTCTGAGTTAGCCCTTCCAGCACATCCCAGAACATGGCCGGTGGAGCGAGCCAGCCAAACCCAGGGCACCATCCCGAAGTGGAGCTTCTGTCCATCTGCTGGCCATACCCACGCTACAGTTCCACTGTCGGCCGCCAGAAAATGCCATAGAGTTGCAGGCGGCAGCCTAGAGCATCAGGAGATAGCCCGCAACTCTATGGCATGTGTGTGTGGGACGATGTGAGGGCAGACCATGGACCGGGGAACCTGCTGGGTGCAGCCCAGGGGGGTCTTGAAGTGGGTGGACATGAGGTGTACCCCTGGAGCAGCTCTGAGGACAGGCTGCCTCTGCGGCCATCTAAAAGCATCCAATGGGCTATCTACTTACCACCCTAGGACAACATCCCCTCCCCAGCCCTACCATCAGGCCTCTAGCACATGGTTCCCTCCTGAACAATTTGGGGGATTGAGAACTTCACCTTTTTTGTTTTGCCCCCGCTTCACATGCTGATGGTATTCAAGGGGCAGAGCTGTCATACCCCATGCTGTAGACTCTGGTTTCTCCACCCCTATGCTATGGTGTGTTTGTGTGTGTGGTGGTGGTGGGGCACTGTTGTGGGACTCTAATTCTCAAGCACTGCTGGAAAGTTTTTCAGGGAGTGGACATGTGCTGGGATATGGAATTAGAGGTGAGGTTGGTGCTCGAAATTTGGCAAAAAGGATATGGAGCCCAGGAGCTGTAGCCTCCTTACTCCTGCTAAGCAGCAATTTTCCTCAGAGGAAGGAAGCATCATCAGAGGGCAAAAGACCCGATGCTTACGTCTGATCATCCTTTCATGACAGCCTACACGCCAGTGGCCTGCATGGGAGAGGGCTCATCAGGCTGGCCACATCAGCTCACCCCGGCTGCCTGTCTTAGTCACATGTTAATCTGGGGAAAGTAATTTGCGGGAACACTAATGAATACAAATCACTCCCCAGACTCTAGCCAGGGACCGTGATCCATTATTGTACTGCTCAACAATAACAGTCCTGATTATCTTTCAATGAGATGCTCCTGTCAAGGAGCTCAAGGATAGCATTGCTTGATGAAGACAAATGATCTCCTTCAAAGGCTATGTGGAGCTTTCACTGTGCTTAATGGCTGCCTAATGTAGAGCATGGGTTTAATCAGGGCCCCAGCTTCTGTCACGTCTGGGCCTTGAAGTTGCATAATTGGAGGCAGGTGCTAAGTACAGTGTAAATGAAATGTCTAGTTAATAAGGACAGTTTACAAGAAGCAGCTTCACTGTCCACCCCCCCCCCCCCCATCTTTCTCCACAAGGGCTGTTGGGGGATCTTGGATTAGGAGCAACCAGCTGTGTTTCAGGACAGAATGACTTGGGCCGTGATCTACAAACCACCACTTACTCCAGATCAGTCCGGCAGGCCATCAATGAGGCTACTCTGGTATAAGTGACTTGTGGATTCTGGCCACAGTTTTTCAGGACTGCCCTGTTTCCCACTACTCCTTTACTGGCCTCACTTTTCTCAGATTCCTACCACTGGTGGCAGTGCTAGATCCAGGGAAGCTGGGGCCCATGAGAAATGGAAGTGTGGTCTCTCTCCTAACATAGGAATGTTTGACAGACACACTGGCTCTCCCTTGAGAAAAAGGAAAGGGTTACTGTAATTAATATCTGATATTCAGTTAGACATAACATCCCCTTCAGGTGCTTCCTTCATTGCAGCCCAGTGGGCCCACCATACATTATGTACACATAATGTATGGCTCCTTCCTGAACGCCTATGGGTCCTCCATAGGCCAAGGCTCCCTGCATCTCAGGCTCTGTGGACACATATTTTGTACCAGTGCTTCTCACACACTCATGTTTGTCTTTTCAGGTTTATTCAAGGGGATCCATTCCAAGCAGAGAGGGCTCAAGATAGAAAATGAACTCCTAAAGGAATGTCATAGGCAACGAATGTCACATACCATAGTGGCGGAGAGGGGTAGCACAGCTTCATTATCCCCCTCCCACCCGAATACCAAGTGGCAGCCACTCATCCAACTTCCAGCAGAGTAACACATGGATCCCTCCCCCCATTTGCTTCCCCCCTTTAGTATCTATGAGGGATAGGACTTCAGGTTCAAAATCGGGGTCATTTATGAACCAAAAAAACCTGACTTCGAATCAGATTTTGGATCATATTGTATGGAATCAGTTTTGATCCAAGCAATAGAGGTCTAAACCAATCTCTTGCCTCCCCCAGAACCCTGTCCAGCCCGGGTGCCTGGGGGTGGGGGGGGCAGGGGTCTGGCAGAGCTGTGGGAAGAGGAGCTGCATATGGGTTCCCCCCCACCCAGGCTCCGGAACCCGAAGCAGCACCCCATGGTGCCAGTCACAACCTTCTCAGTGCCGCACTGGGAAAAAAATACCCAAGAAAATCACTGTGCTGCACAAAATGGCAGCTATGGCCATTCTGTGCATGTATGGCCATTTTCCAAAATGGTGTCAGCCAGCAGCATCGGAAAATGGCAGACAGCCTGCACATGTCCGGCTGAGCATGCACAGACCAGTTGCCATTTCCCAAAATAGTGCCGAATCTGCCAGAACCATTTTGGAAAATGGTCGCAAGTACACAGAACAGCCAAAGCGACCATTTTGCATCAAGAGCAGTACCGCACACCCCCACCAGCTCCTGCAGTCGAGTGAACAACACTTCATGCTCAACAGTATCAAAGGCGGCTGACAGATCTAATAAGATCAGTTGGTTAGAATTCCCTAAGTGCAGGTCATCGATCAAGGCCATAAGCACAGTCTCTGTGCATTACCCAGGATGAAAACCTGACCAAATGGGTACAGGAATTTGATAATATTGAGGTGGGCCTGGAGCTGTTGGGCAACCACCCGCTCAATAACCTTCCCTAAAAAGGGAAGGTTAGAGACAGGCCAATAGCTGGGTGTAGAGTCAGCATCCAAAGATGACTTCTTAAGCAGGGATCAGACAATTGCAGTTTTGAGGGCGTCTGACACCCTACCCTCTAGAAGGGAAGCAGACAACCCCAGTCAGCAAGGGCCCCAATGTCTCCCAGATGGATTTCGCTAGCCAGGAAGGGCAAGGATCTAATTCACAACTGGTTGCCCTCAATGCCCCAAGCACTTCCCCTGCATTGGTGGTCAAAATTGATTGAATTGATCCAAATGAAAAGGACACGACTGAACTTCCATAACCCCAAACTCTGGTCACTTTCAGACATGCACCCCCTCACCCCCACCCCGTGCGCATATTCTGGCTGCAGGGGAGAATGCGCAGCCAGAATATGTTGGGGGATCAGCCAGTCTGAAAGCCCTGCCCCCCCATCCCCCGGCTTTGCTAGCAGAGACGCGCAGGGATGCAGAGCAGGAAATCGATCTCTGCATTCATGTGAATGTCTGCCGGCAAAGCCACGTGGGGGTGGGGTGGGGCTTTCAGACCAGCCAATCCCTGTGCATATTCTGGATGTGCATTCCCCCCCACAGAATATGTGCTGGGGGGTGGGGCATGTCAGAAAGTGGCCCTTGATTCTGCAGATGAAATGGCAGCGCCACCAACATCACTTCAATCTTCCCTGGATTGAGCACGAGGTAGCTCTGACGCATCCAGGTGGCTGTGTCATTCGAGCATTCCTCCAAGGCAGAGGCTGAGTTGGAGGGCTCATGGGGCAAGAGTTATACAGTTGCGTAGCATCAGTGTACTGAGGATAACCCCATGCTTGATCTTGACATCCCTAAAGGGCTGCATGTATATGTTGAACAACATGGGCAGAAGAATAGAACATTGAACGCCGCCGCAATTCAGGTCCCACGGGGGATGACCCATATCCATCCATCACCACCGATTAACTCCTCCCTTCCAGGTATGATTGAATCTACTGACTGGTAGCTCCCATCACACCAGCAACGTTCCTCAGCCACCAAAGCCACAACCCATTGTCAATCGTATCAAATGCTGCCATAAGGTTGTGGGGGAGCATCCTTCTCAAGGTCCCCCGTGTGGCCCGGTGGGCCACTAGGGATAGAGCATTCTCAGTAGCCTCATCTAGGCTGTGGAATTCCCTCCCAGTGGAGGCCTGGGGTGGCCCTGGATCTCCACTTCTTCCATCGTATGTGTAAAACCTGGCTGTTCCGCCTGGCTCTTGGTGAGGGAGATGGGGTGTAGTGTGGGATGGGGGAGGGGGTGGTTGGGTTTGGTGTCTCCCTTTTTATTGTATTTTATGAGTTTACTGTTTTAATGTGTTTTAAATATCGAAAGCTGCCCCGGGCTGCTTGGAGCAGGAGGGGCAGAGTATTAAATTATTAAATAAATAAATAAATAAATAAGGTCCAGCATGACCAAAATAGCCATCTCTCCTCCATCTAAAAATCATGAGCAGATCGTTCAACACCCTGACCAGTGTGGACTGGAATTTCCCCAAAATATTGTTGTAGTCCAGGTGTCTCTGTAGCCACACAGAGTCAATCAGCCTTGTCAATCACCTTCCCTAAGAACGGCAAATTGGAGACCAGGTGAAAATTGGTAGGCACTCCAATGTCAAGAGATGTTGTGGCGGGGGTGGACCTCTGCATATTTGAGGGCAGCCAGCACCCTCTGCTCCCTAAAGGAGGCATTAACAATGCCTGTCAATAAACATACCACTGCCTCAGTGCTCGTCTTCAACAGCCAGGACGGGCACATATGGTGGATCTCAATGATCCCATCAGCACATGGACTTCTTCATCATCAACCATGTTGAGGTCAACCAGGGGACTCAGTGGTTGTCCACATTGAAAGGCCCAAGGACTCCCGTCCGGAGTCTCTCTATTTTCTCTGCAAAGAACATAGAAAATTTCTAACAGCACTCAATTGAAAAAAACTGTAGATGGACTCAGACAGTCTGGATTCACCAGGCTGTGTGTGCACAACCTGAAACAGTTGTGCTGATCTGTTCCCTGCAGCATCTATGCCCAAGGACAGGTACAAGTGCTTGGCCTCAGTGATAGTCCTTCTGTACGCCTGCATAAACTCTTTGTATGGCCGAAGATTGGTCTCCAGATGGCTCCTCAAGCATTTCCTCTCCAGTCTATGCCCCAACCTCTTTAAATCTGCCTGATTGATCGAGACAACTAGGGTCCGGCGAGGAATCAGGGGATCAAGGACCCCATTTAACAACTTAAAATAGTCATTGGTGAGCCTGTCAACTCCTTGGTTGGAAGGGGCAGATGTATAAACTTCAGCACTAATAATGAGGTTGCTGGAAATCCACTGAACTCAGCAGTCTCCATGGCTGTACAACAATTGATCAGCTATGGTGTAGCCAGTCTATTAGAGCAGCACCTGCACTGAAACACATGAGGTAATGGTTGGACCACCCAGCAGGGGTGACTTGAATATCTGAAACTGGAAAACCCAGCCCAAACACAAGGTCAAGTGCCTGGCCAGTGCTGTGGATGCTCTCCTGGATGCTCTGGGTAAAATCCAGAGATACCATCACATCCAGGAACTTAGGGCGTTTATAGACGATCCCGCTTACAAGCGGGATCGCTAAACGCCGTGTTTCCCCGCCGCGGCGTCTCTCCGTGCCGTGTCTGATGTTCAGACACGGCGCAGAGTGCGAGTGCGCATGCGCGCCCTTCTGC
>QEPC01007937.1:3783061-3824932 GCA_003113815.1 Sphenodon punctatus
TACAAAACTGAAATGAAACTTAAAGCAATCTAAAAATCCTACTCAACGCCTGCTGTTCAGGAACAGTGACTAGCTCAGAAGGTGTTGGGAAGGGGGGAGGCAGATAGTTTCATTTCTTGAAAACCTCTCCACCCCTGGTGCCTGGCAGTCTGCTCCTCAGTTACTAGTGACCTTCCAGTGAACCTTTTTTGCCACCCGAACTCACCCGAACGCGATCCAAACTGACCGAACTGTTCAGTCATTTCGACGTTCGGAATTGAGTTCAGTTTGGCCAGTTCGTGTTCGGATTCGTGTTCGGATTCGGTTGTCCGAACAGGCTAAGTTTGGGCCAAACTCCGAACTTCCAAATCGCATTCGCCCATCCCAACTCCAAGAAGCTTTGATCCCCACTGGGGGATCGAACCTTTTGAGATTGTATCCCTCAGCAAGCATCGGATTGCTTCATATCAATATGATTCCTCCAAAATCGGACAAATTGTATGATCTGATTCTGATATTCCCATTCTTAGTATCCGTGCAATTGAGAGTAAAGGATCATTCTAATAGCCAATTGAAGATCAAGGCCCCTAAGGCTTCTGGTGGTTTAAAACGAGGCCTGTTATTCTGGCCTGGGAGGCGAAGGAGCTCCCTGGAGTGCTCGGCATTCAAGTCCACAAAGACCATGAACCTGCATCCAGGGCCGACCTTAGAAATTGCGGGGCCCAGGAAGAACACAAAATGCGGGGGGGTCCTCAGATCCACACACTTTTCACAGCCCACCCACTTTCCCACAACTCCTCCCATTTTCCTGTGGCCTCTCCCATTTTCCAAGGCCCCGCCCACTTCCCTTGGACAATTAGAGAACTGTCATATAAGTTATTTTTTACTTGTCAGTACACTGTGCTCCAAAGAACATTTAAATCTGGTTGAGATGAAAGGGAGCCCAGGACACAGACATGGTTAAAAGACAAAGACTCTTATTTCAAACACAGGAGGGCATGCACACAATGGATAGGGACAGATTATCCATGGCCTGAACCCTCCTTCTCTTGAGCATATTCCTATTACACTCCCAACACAGGAGTTCAAACCTAGATCCAGCTGATCAAACATAAATCAAACAACCCCCACACAGTCACAGCACCCCCCATGAAAGCAGGGATGAGAAACTGAACCTCAGACCCAGAGCGGCCAAACACAGCTCTCAGAAAGACTTTGTCAGTGTGACCCTTTCCCAGTTATTTGATTTAAGTATCTCAAGCACGAAAGCACTGAAAATCCAGTTAAACATATCTAACAAGAAACAACTCCCCCACGATCACAGCACCCCGCAGCCCCTTCTCAAACCATCCCCCAGATGGCCCCACTCTACTCCCAAAGCCCCACAGAGGGATGCAGCAGCAGCACAAATGAGCTCACATCAAGAAAGAGGAGGAAGAGGTATTGGCCCCATGGCCCTTACCTCAGCTGCTGCTGGGCCTGGGTCTTCTGGGAGCCGGGCTGGAAGTCAGTTCAAGGCTGGCAAGCTTAGGTTGCTAAGCAGGAGGGAACAGCAGGAACATTCTGCTGGGCCTCTCCTTGAGCAGGGGGTTGGCTCCCTTTCCCCCTCCAGGAGCCATGGGGGATGGGGGACAGTCATGGGAGGGGGAGCAACTCCCTCTCACGCACGCACATGCACATACACCCTTCTCTTACACACATTTATTCTTTCATACACACTCATTCATTCGCTCTCTCTCGCACACACCCATTCAAACTTCCACACACCCTTTCACCACTCTCTCTCTCTCTTTCACACACACACACACACACACACACTCAAGCTCTCAGACACACACTTTCACCTTTCTCTCTTTCACCCCCCCATTCAAGCTCACACACACACACACTTTCACCTCTCTCTCTCTCTCTCTCTCTCTCTCTCTCTCTGTTTCACACACACCCCCATTCAAATCATACTCACACTGTCACACATCATGCTCTCACTTCAGCCCGGGTTCTGACTCCGTCTCCAGCCACAGCCACAACCACAGTCACCACCTCTGATTCGACTCCCCCGGTGCCACCACTCATCTCCAGCCTCCTCCAGATCCCGTGCTGCAGCGCTGCCAGCTGCTGCAGCTGCTGCTCCAACTCCTTGTCCGCCTGACTCAGCCTCACGCCAGGCTTCATCACCAGCCAATACAACCGCCCGCGTCCATTCCCTCCCATGCCAGGAAGTTGCATAAAACAACTTCCTGTGAGGGGAGGGGGGACATGAGGGAGCGAGGAGGTGGAGCCACGCCAGGTGGAGGCGGGTGAGGATTGGATTTTGAATGGCTGGGGTGATCTAGTCTGAGTCTGGAGCAGCGTGGTGGGTGGGTCAAGTGGCAGCAGTGGCCGGGGCCCCATGCGACAAGCATACATGCTGCCCCCCCGACACAGCAGCTCCCAGCTAGTACTGCAGTTGGGGCCACAGCCCTCCTAAAAAATTAATTCATTTTTAAAAAATAGAAAAACAGTCCAATTGCGGGGTACCCCCAGGAGCGGGGCCCTGGGCAGCCGCCCCTAGCCGCCCCACAGTAAGGCTGACCCTGAATGCATCTGGGAATGAGCCAGCAACCCGGCTACCTTCCTGGACTGCTTTGGAGTCTTGACTAAAGCTGAAGAAGACTCAGACAGCTTGGGATACCCAAGTGGGACTTTCCTTGTTTGGCCCCAAGGGGCATTTGGACCTCACCTGCTTAGTACAGCTCTAGGCTGGAAACCCCTGATAGCACAACTGATGATGTTAGTCTGGGTGTAGAGGTGTCTGGAGCCCAGGAACTCTCAACCTTGTTGGGTTTGAGAACAGCATCACAATACTTACCTGAAGCAGGATTACGTTTTGTTTATTCAGGACATGACACTTAGTCCTAGTCCACAAACGATTGGGGCCTGAGAACTCTTTATGGGGATACAAAGGAGGTGTTAGCGTGTGCTGGGAACCCTGCTACTTTCTCCAGGTGCCTTGGCACCCCCTGCTGTGTGAACAGACCCTAGCAGACTACAGGGGGAAATGAGCGGGGGAAATATGTGTTGGGGTGCTGCTGGAATACTGCTGGCACAAAAGCACCCCATAACCCCTCCAACAGATCAGAATCCATCAAAAGAGAGAGCCGTCCCAGGCAGCACACTCCCAAACCAGGATGGAGGGGGTGGGGGTCATGCAGCTAGAGCAGAGAACCATCCAAGCCCCCAACAAACCAAACACTTACATAAGAACAGCACCCCATAACCCCCCCTCCCAGCAGATCAGGACCACCCCAAATGTGATAGCCAGCCTAGGTAGCAGCACCCCCACCCCCAAAAGAGCCAGCCCAGCAGCACATCCACACCACTGAGGGGACATGGGGAATAAACGGGCAGCAAAGTGCCAACCATCCAGTTGAAAACCCTTCCCCAAATCCTCCACGACAAACCACCCTTTCATTCATCCAAGGGGGTCAGAGCATTCCAGGTTTCTGAGGAATTTGGGGTACCTATCCTCCTGCTGTAGCCTGTAAGTAGGCCTGCACAGATTCCAGAATCCTCAGAGTCCAGTGGCACCAGCACAGTCTCTCTCCCTCTCCTCTCCAAGGTGGCTAGTGTGCAAGTGCAACTGAGAGAGTAACTATTCCTTTTGTCCCTGCCTTGCCCAAGCTTGCCCTATTGGCGTGTCCAGCTGACTTATTGCCAGCCAGATCTGACTGGCAATTGACCAGCAGATCTCCCTTTTCCCACCTCCCTCCCCCTTTTCTCCCCTCCCATCCTGTTAGTAGTTGGAGGAAGCTCAGTTTCATTGGCTTATTTTCAAATAGGAAAAAGGCCGCCAAAAGCCACAAGTTAGCCAAAGAGATAAGAATCAAACTGTGGTTTGCATAGCAATTTGATTCTTATGTTGAGATTAAAACTGAACCATATAAAGTTTGGTTGTTTTGGATTAATCTGAATCCAAACTTCCCACCCCTACTATAGAATGACTCCCCTGTGAAGAGAGGCTGGATAGGTTGGGGGAATTCAGCTTGGAGAAGAGACAACTGAAGAGATATGATAGAAGTTTATAAAATGAGTGGTGTGGAACAAGTTACTAGGGAACGGTTATTCACCCTCTCAAATAGTACTAGGATTAGGTGACACTCCATGAAACTAACAGGTAGCAAATTTAAAACAAATAAAGTATCCCTCCCCCCCCGTACAATTAAGTTGTGGAATTTGTTGTCAGAAGATGTGGTCAAGGCCAGTAGTATAGCTGAGCTTATTTAAGAAAGGGTGTCACGGAGAAACACAGGGTCACACATGTGTAACACGAGACTACATGTTTGGTAAATGTGTAGTGCAAAAGGTTTCACATGTAGGTTATGTTACTATACATATACACTATGTAATGTCAAAGGTTCCACATGTTTGTAATGTTGAAATTGAGAACTGTAAAACTCAAATTACAACTCTGAGAACTGTACAACTCGAAATAGGGCTTTGACACATCACCAGTATACAGGAAATACAAAGAGATAACAAGATGTGTTTTGAAGAATGCTTGCCAGACAGCCTGTTGATATGTAGATCAACTTCCATGTTTACCTGGGTTGACTACGTGACATGATTCCCCAAAAGCGGAAAATCCGAGACAAAGGAAGCTAAAGACTATTTAAATGAGAGTAAGGCACAGGGGGATTCTTGTAAAGCTTCTTTCAGAGAACATCTGCATATGAATGACCAGCCTGGCAACAGCAGGCTGGGGAAGCATGAACTGAGAGACAGGATTCACTCTCTAAGCCAGTGCCCAGTCATTCGCCTTTTATGACTGAGAAACCAGAACTTCTGGACCTTGCTAGGGTAAGATGCATAATTTAGGAACTCAACCAGTATAAGTTAGGAATGTGTTATGTTTACCTTTTATTTCTAGTTACCACTCTGTATCAACTATCTTGTTTATGTAATCAATAAACTTACTTCTTAAATTTATGAAGAAGTGGCGGTGTCTAATATTGGAACACAAGTGAGCTACAAGAGCCCCCAAGCTCTTGTGAACCCAGAGAGTAAAGAGTCTGTAAACGGGAAGGATCGGGCCCTTGAGTGACAAAGGAGTTTCATTGTGGCACACTTGAATTAGCCAGAGAGAGAACTGATTCAAGAGAACTGTGCGCAAGGGAAACTGAGTCACTCAAACACGGTAAAGTGGGGGAGTGGACCCCCAAACCCATGACATAAAGTATTCCCCCCCCCTGTACAATTAAGTTGTGGAATTTGTTGCCAGAATATGTGGTCAAGGCCAGTAGTATAGCTGAGTTTATTTAAGAAAGGGTTGGACACGTTTCTGGAGGATATGTCCCTTAGCATCTATTAGCCAGGAAGGCTTGGGGAATTTAACCTCTTACTGTTGGGAGCTGGGAGTGAACAACAGGGAATGGATCACCCCATTGTGACCTTTTAGCTACTCCTTCCAAGCGTCCAAGGTAGGCCACTGTCGGAGGACACGATGCTGCACTTGATGGACCACTGGTCTGACCCAGTACAGCACTTCTTATGTCCTTACTCAGTTTTTCAGTGCTTGGAGGTAGGAACTGGATCAAGGAGTCAGATCCAGGAACTGGAAATGGGCCACATAAAAACTTGCTGTGGGCTGCATTTAGCCCCTGAGTCTAAGGTTCCCCACCCCTGGGCTCGATAGTCTGGCCCAGTCTGGAAGCAACTATAGTCTTATGAACACTGAACAGTAGAAACAAGAGATTATGACTGTCAGATGAGTCCTGTCAAGCTTCCCCTTGTGTGCTAAATATGTAAAGTTCATTACAACACCTTAGTGTTTGATGGACAGCAGTGCCCCCTTGTTGGGAGACAATGATTTCAGAGTGGCATGTTTCTTGGAATGCTAATAAGGGTGTTGCTTTGATGGAGAAGGCCCTGTTAAGAGATGAGTTGGCTACAGAGTCCCGCCTCCCCACATTCCTGCTGCCTGACCCTGGAGTCTTTAATTAGCACATTACAGGAGTCTCTGCTGCTTCCTTTCTGCCCAGGAGCTCTTTGGTATCCTGCCTTGATATCGCCAAGGCAAATAGAAATGAAGGCCTTG
This sequence comes from Sphenodon punctatus, assembly GCA_003113815.1. Lineage (NCBI taxonomy): Eukaryota > Metazoa > Chordata > Lepidosauria > Sphenodontia > Sphenodontidae > Sphenodon > Sphenodon punctatus. The sequence goes on from QEPC01007937.1 coordinate 3,789,114, forward strand.
CCGATTAGATAAGAGTGTGGAGAGCAGAGGGTGCTGGGGATTGTATACATGGTGAACAATATTATAATAACATCCTTAATGAGGATACAGTGATGGGGAGGGAAGGAGAGGCGTGGAGCTGCAAACAGAGGTTCTGAGAGTGTTCTTACATTAACCAGCTTCCCAGATGTTCTGGCTCCACTTTACTTCTAACAGCAGGATTTACTGAAACTTACGTTAATTACAGCACAGTTGAAGTCCTGACATTTGTTCTGAAGTCATGCAGGGGCCAGGTTGTGAGTGATAACATCATCCAGCTGTGACACACTGCAGTGGCAGAGATCCCAACATCTCAACTTAGAAAGCTGGCTCAGCATATCCTCCCTCTGGGAGAATGCCTGGCCTTACAGCCCCCTGATCTGGTGCATAGGCCCAACCAAGATGGGTGTAAAGGAGGCCATGCCCTGGCCTCTCCCCCTCTGGTCATAGCTTCATCCCTCAGCCAGGGGCAAGGCTCCTCCTACTCATTACACATTATACCCTTCTGCATTGCTTATCCAGGTCTCACCCAGGTCACCCAAGTCTAAACTAAGCTGAGGATCATGTGAAGAGGCTATTCATAAGCTTTCTAGTACTTCCTGTGTCTAGCTAGGCTGGAATGTCACACTTGCAGCTTGCCCTGTAGTGTGCTAGCGCTATATGCCATTGTTGTTCCAGCTGGGGTCAGGGCAACCTCCAACAGTCCCTATTTAGGAGGACAGTCCCTATTTGGGTGCAGAATCCCACGGTCCCTCTTCAGTGGGTCAAAGTCCCTCTTTTGGAAGAGAGAGACACAAAAAGACTGGTATTCCTGCTTCAGAAACCTTTTTCCTGGTTGCCTCCCAAGAAAAACACTTGAGATGTCAATGGGAGGCCAAGATGATAGAATGACAAGAAACAAAGCAAAACAATAAGCAGGAGAGATGCTGTCCCTTTTTATACACTTGGAAGGTTGGGAGGTGTGTGTGTGTGGGGGGGTGGAGCTTATTTGCTGAGAAGTGGAGTTTATTGGCCAATGAAGCAGGGCATTGCCCCTCTTTGGCCGTTCAAAATGTTGGGAGGTATGGCCTGGGGCTGCCAGGGCAGCTGTGAAAATGAACAAATTGCTGCCTCACTTTTAACAGAGATCTTCCCCAGAGAACAGGAAAGCTGGAAGCTTGCATGTATGGCCCTGTGCTGAGGAGCACTGCACTAGCACGTTTGAAACAATCCCTGTTTCTGTAGGGATCTGCAAGCTGCTTCTGATGCTGGGTAAGAGTGGCAATCATCACGTGGTGCTTTTACTCATAAATGTTTTGCACATTCTGCCTCGTGGTGCATGAGCAAGTGTTTAGTCTTGGAGAAAAGGCTGCATGGTTGTCAGTTTTCTGATCAAAATTTTCTGATCAAAGCTGTTGCAACCAGCAAACAGTTATGCTCTCTGTTTTACAGTTTGTTTACAGGCCTGGATTTAGGGGTGTAGATTAAACGCAGGTCAAATTACCCACGTTAAGGCTCAGCATAGATGCTCTTTTCATTGTGATCTTTTGTCAAGTAGCAACAGTGCTTGGCAGCAGGAGGACTGGGAGATAAGAAAGACTGAGATCATTTTCAGAAGGACATTTATCCTGGGATAATTGCTTTAATCCCAGGATGGCCTGTCTGTCTGAACGCAGTCAACAGATAACAAAAATATCAGGGTGATATAAAACCCAATTCACTGGGGATGTTAAATTATCCTGGGATCAGGGATAATGTCCATCTGAATGACTATCTCAGGTTAAAAACTATCCTGGTGATTAGCACCACAGAGTTCAACAGTAAGACCTGACAGCCTCTCTAGGCATTTTCTACCTCTGTAGTATGTAGGAATACATGACCGTGGGGCGATCGTATTACCACCATCATCCTTCAACAATGAATTGTGGGGTGCCAAGTTTAAATATCTGCAGAACAAAGGGACGAGTTTCCATTTTCTTTAACTCTGAAATTAGAAAAATGAAGAAAACCCGATTTTCTTCAATGGCATAAATCAGTGAGCTTAGCACAGACGAAAAGCACCATGGGTTTGAAATTCATCCAAGATACTCTAATCGCTGGGATAATTCAATATGCTGTTCACATGGCTATCCCAGAATAAAGTTATCCAGGGATAGAAATGTCTGTCTAAACAGGATAATAATAACTGGAGATTACTCTAATTATTCCGGAATACTTTGTCCATCTGAAAACGCCCCCAGTTATAGTGGAGTGTTACGAGTGTATTCTTGCTTCATGGGAAGTCAAGAGGGAGACACAGTAGTTCAGATTATTGATCTCTTATTGGACCATCTACTGTTGGTGGGAGGATGCAAGCTATGGGACCACACATAAGGCCCTTCCTCAGGCTGGCAATAAGGCAGAACCAATACAGCAACTATACTGTTTCTAAACTTCATGAAAAGTTTCTCTTATGCAAGGCTTACTGTGGGTATGCTAACCCAAATTAACTCACATGGGTGAATTATCTCTGTGGCAAACCCCATGTAGACATGCTCCATCTCCAGAACCAGCTATTGAAAACAGCTGATTACTGTTTTACTAAACTCCTAGCTAAGCATCCTAACAACTGAACCATCCTGTATCATATACCCAGCCAGGGTTTAATGTGTGTTACGGTTGCTTGGGCACAGCCACACCACCAGCTCTTCCAGCCCACATCACTGCTACTGCTACTCTGCTGCCCCGCTGTCCAGGCTGGATGACCGAGTCTGGTATTGGAGCTAGGTAGAGCTGGTGCTGCTGCTGTAGGTGGGCATGGCAGAAAGCATTGGTCCCCGTCATGCTTAATCTGGCTCTGTACAGAATGGCAGTTTAGGGGCAGGGCAATTGCTGGTGGTACAGCAGGGTGACTTCACCAGCGCCTCTGAATATCCTTTTGGGAAGCAAAGTCAAATGGCCGGACTTCTGGGGCAGGGACTGAACCTCTGGGGAGGAGGAGAAGAATTTCTAGGGCTGATCAAAGTTATTCTGGAAGAAGTTGTTGCCCTGGCTCTTCACTTTGGGTTTGTTTTTCCAAATTAAGTACTGATCATACCTAGGGTTGCCGTCTCTTGTGGTTTTGACACTGACACTCCCATTTTGGCTTATGGGAGTGTTGGGGTCAAAAAGCACAAGAGCTGCTAACCTTAATTGTACTCACTGAAGGGTCCTGTGAGCCTCAAACACCCCCAGCCCCAGGGTTCTAGATAGGACTGAAATGTAATTTTGTCTTTCTCAAAAATTTCAATGAGAATAGGTTTCTTGACAAGATTTTTATTTGTTGAAGACAGTCCCCTGAGTAGAGTCTACGATATTCCCTCCCCAACTTATTATATGTTGACCTGCTTATCCTTGTGAATTAGTAGTCTCTCTTTTGGTTATAATTGTTGTCTATATTCATATTTATATTTATATTTATTCTTTGTATGTGTGTAGATAACAATATTGATGTTGTTACTTCTTTTATGTTTGTTGGCTGTGGCGAAAGCTGATGCCTTAATAAATTAAAGTAAAGACAAGATTTTCTCATCTCGAGTTTCTCGCCAGAGACTTGTGAGAAACTTGAGATTCTCACGAGAAACTTGACATTCTTGTGAGATTCTCAAAAACCTCAAACTAGCAAAAAAATTGCCTGTGCATGAGCAAAAATGGCCACCAGGTCCATCAATTACTCTTGATTCATTTGCTGATCTGGCATGTATATTATATCATGCCCTTCTGAAACTACAGTGTTTTAATGCCAGAGCTGCACAGAATGCAAATAGTTAGACCACCATCACTAGCCCCGATCCTATAGTCTGCAGATCCAGCGCAGAGCTGCATGGGACCTGCACACATCCACATTACTGGCACATTGTGTTGTGTGGACACAGCGTGCATATAGGGATCCGCAGGCTATAGGATTATGGCCATTAGTTTAAAGCATAGGACAGAAGTTCTTAAATTTGTGTTTGCATAGATAATTTGGGGGTATTTGTGAGATTCTTGAGTTTCTTGTGAGAATCTCGCTAGGGCTGCGAGGTTCTTGTGAGAATTATATTCATTCTCATTTCAGCCCTAGTTCTGGAGAGCTGCCTCAGCCTCTGGTGCCACTGCCTAGGCCTGACCACAGTCCTGTGTGTCCTGCCAGTGGTTCCTTCAGTGTTTCTCCAGTCCTTGCCTGAACCATGCCCTTCCCAGGTGTTTCTCATGTACTTCAGCCCTGCCTCCAACTTCCTGATTGGGTATCAGCTAACATAAAAGACATGCTGGTACCAGCAGGAAGCTGGGCAGAGCAACTCCTACTCTTCCCCTGCTGCTTCCTTCCACTCCACGCTGTGTTCCTGACCCCTTAGCTCTTGGTGCTGTGACTCCCCTTTTGTCTCCTGGTTCCTTCCTCCATGGTTGCCTAGCCCCCTTGGTCTAGTCCATAGCCCCATTTTTGCCCAGCCTCTTGTTCTGGCCCTTTTGCCTGTTGTTCTAGCCCTGTGTTCCCTGATTTCACACCCCCTAACCTCTGGCTTCCTACTTCCTTGTGGGGCTCAAGCATAATTTCTCTAGGTCCAGTACAGACGTTTAACATAGGCCCCCTGCCACGATCCCATCCCATAAACACAGTCTCATGTGCTATGAAAGAAAAACAAATATTTTGTTTCTGAAATGACATAAATAGACTTGTAGTTCTTGAGAGAGCGTGTCACATTGGGAGGCATACATCTCTCCTGTCTCTCATGTTACAAGTCCTAGAGTTTCCTGTACAAGCATGCACACTGCGTGCGTGCGTGAGCTAGAGCAGGGCCTGGGCCAGCAGCTCACTCTTCAGAATGTTGCTTGTTCTGCTCTAACGCTGCTGCTGATTGGCTCCAGCAAATCTCACAAGATCTTATAAGATATGGACCCCCCGCCCCATTATATGGAAACTGGAAATATGTCTGCATAAACATCCTCAAGTACCTACAATTTAGTCTGTTGTTTTTCTCACGGTAATTGGCTTGCAGCCCTGGACCCCCCCAGTAGGGGTGGGAATTCCAGATACACTGAGATTTGATATTGCCGGTATTTAGCAGTACCGATTTTAAAACCGAGATCCGGTATTCCTGACTACCGTTTTTTTTGCATTGGTCTTGGATCTCGGTTTTTTAAAAATGACTTTGTGGCAGTTGGACACTGGTTTTTTGTTTGTTTGTTTGTTTGTTTGTTTTTCCCTTGTTGTCCCTCCCTGCCCCCTCCCTGTGGTGCAAAGTGTTACATTTGGCACTTTTTTTACCCTGCCTCGGATTGGTTGCCTTTTTTGAAAATCAAAAAGGCATCCAATCCTGAAGGTTTCCTATTCCTAAGATTTTTTTAGAGGGGGTAGAGATGTGACTAGTGGGTGGGCACTTGGCTGGCTGGAGTGGCCAATAGTAATGTAGTATTTTTTTTCCCTTCTGGGACCTTTTGGACCTTGGGCTTGGGAAGCCATTCTACAGCAGGTTTGGGATCTGAAAGGACTCCAAGACTGCTGGAGGCATGTGAGCGTACAACTTTTGGTAAGTAAAGTTAATAAGTTATGGGTTCCTTTTGGGTTATATGGGATTAGTTACAGGACCCCCTGGTGCCCCTTAGAAAGGGAAGGGGAAAAAATGGAATGGGGACCTAGTCTCTGGGATTCGAAGGGGGGGGGGAGCTGCATGCATGCCATGTGGCCAGGCCATTGGCAAGCAAGCAACAAGCGCCTGGGGTGGCAGAGGCTTTTGAAGTCCCAATGAGGGAGGGGGAAATGTGGCTGTGTGCCAGCCAGGTTTGTCGTGTTGTGTGACCCATCTTGTGCCATCCATCTGGTGTTTTGGGGTGAGGGGTGCCCCAGTTGCCAGGCCACATCAGAGGAGCATGCATGCATGCTGCTTGCTTGCTGAGGCTTTTGAAGCCCTGACAATGGGGGAGAGGGAAAATGTGGCTGTGCCAGCCAGGGTTGTCGTGTTGTGTTGTGTGACCCATCTGGTGTTTTGGGGTGAGGGGTGCCCCAGTTGCCAGGCCAAGTTGGAAGCGCATGCATGCTGTTTGCTTGCTGAGGCTTTTGAAGCCCTCACAATGGGGGAGGGGGGAAATTCTGGAAATTGGTAGGTGGCTGGGTGGCCGCCAGGTGTAGAGGAGGAGGAGTGTATATAAGGGAGAAAGTTTGGGTAGCGTTCTACTCCGAGATGTTTGCTAGTTCCATATTGCCCCTCGAAAATCCTGACAGTGAGTTGAGCCAAGTGGAAAGAGGAGGGGACAATTTTGTGTTCTCTCTCTATGTGACAGAAGAGGAAGTTAGTGTGGCAATAGATAAATTGACGCTGGCTAAGGCAGCAGGGATTGATGGGATCCTGCCAGAACTTTTTAAACAGTTTAGTGCCTGGTGGGTTCCTATTTTGGCTAGGTTTTTTACTATTCTGAATACTAGCAAAATGATACCCTCATATTGGGCAGTGGCAGTGATAGTGTCAATTTTTAAGCATGTGAACCCATATGATCCAGCCTGTTACAGGCCTGTCAGTCTTCTACTTATTCTGGTTAAACTGTATGCGAGAATTTTACTGTCAGCATTATAAAAGTGGTCTACTCTGGATCATCCCCTTAAGGAGGAGCAGGCGGGATTTAAGAAGGCCAGGTCAACACTCCATAACTGTTACATGCTGCAACACCTGATAGATAAATACGCAGGAGTCAGAAGGTGGAGTTTATTTGTTGCATTTATAGACTTCACAAAGGCTTTTGACTCCATACACAGAGCTCGATTATGGGATAAATTAAAGAAGATGGGTATCCCTGGGGATCTGTTAGAGCTGTTAATTAAGCTTCACCAAGATACCAAGGCAGTGGTAAGGTTGGACAGAGGGAGAGTTTCACAGCAGTTCCCCCTGGATCGGGGAGTTCGGTAAGGATGTTTACTTGCCCCCCTCCTTTTTAACTTGTATATCGACGATCTAGTGCCCACCATTGATGGGAGTAATCCAACGCCACCCAGGATAGGAGAAAGGGCAATATCTAGCTTATTTTAGGTGGATGACATTGTTATCTTTTCACAAACGAGACATGGGCTTCAGCAAGCCCTATTAGCATTACAGGGCTTCTGTACACAGAATGCCCTTTCCATCAATGTGAATAAGTCTAATGTCATGGCCTTTGGCAAAACCAGTAACAACTTGAAATACAAGTGGTCTCTTGGGGGACAAGAGCTGATACGAGCCAAGGAGTATACATACTTAGGAGTGGTTTTTGCTAGACGGAATTGTTGGAAGATGCATTTGGATAGGCGCATTACTAAAGCAAAGCAGGAAGTGGGAGCCCTCTTAAAACTACGCTATGCGGCCCCATAGCCTCAGTGAACCAAATGCTTGAGGAAAGTGGTCACTGGTCTCACCTGTGGGGGAGAAATAACGGCGTTGGCTCAGGGGGGCAAAGTGGAAGTTCCCCAGAACGCTTTTTGCCGGGCTATTCTTGCTGCCCCAAGAGCAACCCCTTGCCCCATGCTGAGATGAGAGTTGGGACTTCTGCCCATTTCTGCTCACCTTAATCTTGTTTTTTTTTTTTAAACAATTGGTTAAAGAGGGTGCGGGGATGGCATGAATGTGTTACGTGGAGCAAAAGGAGCAGCACAGGGCGCCCCAGTATCGATGGATTAGACACCTAAAAAAATTAGCTGTACTGCTGGCCCTACCGTTAGGCGAAGATGGGCTCCCGGATGAGAGGCTTGGCAAACGTGACCTCAGATCAAGAGTCGAAAGATGGGCTCAACAAAAAGATCTAGACCTGCTACATAATTATAGCTCTGCGGGTAGATATTTAAAGGTGAAAATGTCATTGAGCATGGAACCTTATTTAAGTCTGATACAGGATCCCAGAGTGTGCAGAATAGCCACGTTGGTATGTTTTGATCTTTTTGACACCGAGGAAGTAAGGGGGAGGAGAGATTTAACTCCCAGGGAGGAGAAGACTTGTAGGTGGTGTTTGACCTGTGTGGAATCATTACCACATATGCTTTTGGTATGCCCCGCAGTATGAGACTTTAAGGGAACAGTGGATTGGTGATTTCATTCCATCTAACATTCAAGACCTGGAAGAGATGTTTGTGGCCTTAATAACTAGCGCTGATGTCCCGCAAATTAAGCAGTTGGCCATGTTCGTGATGGCTGTACAGCAAGAGCGCAGAGCTTCCTAAGTTATGGACATTTAGTATGCTGCGTTGGTGCCAAGGGCACTACTGAGAACCTATAGATGACCTGGGATTATTAATTTAATCCGGATTTTATCATTTTAATGCTATAACAATGTCGGCAGGGGTCCGACTTGTTTTTCTCAGATCGATTACTGGAATTTTAATTCTGTTTATTATGTTTAATATGTTATTACTGATAATAGCAAAGTGTTGCTGGTCAGTAAACTTACTACTACTACCCTGACAATGGGGGAGGAGGGAAATGTGGCTGTGCCAGCCAGGGTTGTCATGATGTGTTGTGTGACCCATCTGGTGTTTTGGGGTGAGGGGTGCCCCAGTTACCAGGCCAAGTTGGAGGAGCCCTGACAATGGGGAGAGGGGGGGGAAATGTGGCTGTGCCAGCCAGGGTTGTCATGTTGTGTGACCCATCTTGTGCCATCCATCTGGTGTTTTGGGGTGAGGGTGCCCCAGTTGCCAGGCCAAGTTGGAGGAGCATGCTGCTTGCTTGCTGAGGTTTTTGAAACCCTGACAATGGGGAAGGGGGGAAATGTGGCTGTACCAGTCAGGGTTGTTGTGTTGTGTGACCCATCTGGTGTTTTGGGGTGAGGGGTGCCCAGCCAAGTTGGAGGAGCATGCATGCTTCTTGCTTGCTGAGGCTTTTGAAGCCCTGACAACAGAGGAGGGGGGAAATGTGGCTGTGCCAGTCAGGGTTGTTGTATTGTCACCCATCTGGTGTTTTGGGGTGAGGGATGCCCTAGCTGCCAGGCCAAGTGAGAGGCGCATGCATGCTGCTTGCTTGCTGAGGCTTTTGAAGCCCTGACAATGGGGGAGGGGGGAAATGTGACTGTGCCAGCCAGGGTTGTTGTGTTGTGTGACCCATCTAGTGTTTAGGGGTGAGGGGTGCCCCAGTTGCCAGGCGAAGTTTGAGAAGCATGCATGCTTGCTTGCTTGCTGAGGCTTTTTGATGCCCTGACAATAGGGGAGGGGGGAAATGTGGCTGTGTGCCAGCTAGGGTTGTCGTGTTGTGTTGTGTGACCCATCTTTTGGCATCTGAGGTTGTGAAAGGTCAAAAAATTTTCTTTCCTTTTCAAAAACCAAGCTACCGGAGCGCCTTGGTGACGTGGCTGTGGCAACGTGTCAGACATGACGCACAAGTAGCCGGCTGCCGGGTAAGCGACGCATCAAATCTACCCCCCACACCAATAGCCCCACACACCTCTACCCGCTCACCCTTCACCCCCACCTCTACCCCCACACTACTTCACCCACCCACTCCAATAGCCCCACACCACACTCCTCCAGCCTGTCGCACCTCTACTTCACACCCACCACCCACCTCTACTCCCACACTATTTCACCCACCCACTCCACAAGCCCCACACCCTTCACCCCACACCAGACCACACTCCTCTGCCCCACCACCTCTACCCCTACACCCTTCACCCCCACCCCCTACCTCTACCCTCTCACCCTTCACCCCACCTCTACCCCTGCACTACTTCACCCACCCACCCACTCGACTAGCCCCACATCCTTCACCCCACACCGGACCACACACCTCTACCCCCACACTCCACTACTCCCACACACTTCACCCCACCCCACCCCACCCTCCTCCAGGCCCACATACTTCTATCCCCACACTACTTCACCCACCCACTCCACTAGCCCCACACTCCACTAGCCACCCCCACAATCCACCCCTTATCTAGTTCCTACCACCCCTAGTTAGTTTCCCCACCCCTTAGCTAGTCCACGCCTTAGCTAGTCCACCCCTAGTTAGTTTCCCCACACCTTAGCCAGTTCCCAGTGCCACCACTAGGTACTAGTACCACCCCACACAGACACAGACACACACACCACACCACATCCTCTGTTGCCGGTGATCCTTTCTTCATCTCCACAACTTAATTACAAGCGGCTGTGGAATGAAGAAACAGACCATGAATGCTTGGAGAGGAGTGCTTGGAGAGGCCAGCCTCATCCTAGGCAGTCGACTCAGTCTGCCACGGAGGAGACACCCGAGGTAGGGCCACCTGTGGCCTCTTCCTCCTGCACACAAGCTTCAAGTGCGTCCAAGCAAATGGGCTCTGGTTGTCTCTTGAAGCCCCCAAAGAGGCTGGGATGGCTGGAGGGTGCTTCCTCCTCCCTGGCACTGACTAGCAGTAAGAAGAGGGCTCCTTCTTCCTCTGCTGGTGGAGTGGTTCATACGCTGGCTACCTCCAGTACTGCTGCTGCTGCTCCTAGTGCCCAGCTCTCCTTTGCGCAAGCACTGTCTCTCATGCAGACTCCTGCTTCCCCGCCCTCTCCCCCTGCCTGAACACATTCTAGCACGCCTGCTTCCTCACCCTCTCCCCTTGCCGAAACGCATCCTAGCGTGCCCGTGCCAGCTCAGTCCCCACCCACCACATCCACACATGCTGCGGCAGCTACTACCGCCCCTTCCGCAAATGTTACGCTGAGCACTACCTTTGAGATGTCGACCACCAGTCGTGCTGCTCCTGCCCTCCGAGGAACCAGCACGAAGAAGATCACATCTTTGGTGTGGTCTCATTTTCACATCTGGGAGGACGATTCCTCAAAGGTAGTGTGCATGCACTGCAATGCCAAGGTCAATCGTGGTGGCACAGATCCCAAGAGATATGGCACCCCTGGCCTTCGTGCTCACTTGAGATGGCACCACAGGAACGTAAGTGATCCTATGAAGTGCCGTTCCAAGCAACAGCGTGGGGAGGTGACAGTTGCAGAGGGTGCGGAGGATAGTTCCAAGGAGGAACCCTCTTCCACTCCTGCTGCAACTGCCACCGCTGGGCCATCTGGTGGCGGTTCCACAACTGTCACCCAGCCCCTGCAGAAGAGGAGTGCTAGCCACTTCACCCGGCCCACCCCTTCCTGGTCCTTGTCCCAGGCCACTGTAACTGTGCTCTGGGAAAGGAAGATGCTGTTCGCATCCAGCCATCCCCCAGGCTGCGGCCATCACCAAGGCTATTGGGGAAGTGATTGCCCTAGAGGAGAGGCCGTTCAACCTTGTTGAGGGTGTAAGATTCAAATGGCTGCTTCATTTGCTTGAGCCCTGTTAGAGTCCCTTGTCGCAAAACCTTTCACTCGAAGGTCATCCCATCACTGTATGGAAGGGTGAGGTCCTGGCTCCTTGAGGAGTTCTCCCATACGGAAGGGGCAGTGGTACATTTTACCACCAACCTGTGGACTAGCCAGAGTGTGGTCCACACCTATTTGTCATTGACTGCACACTGGTGGCAGATGTCACCAGTTGCTGTCACCAGCGCAGTGGCAGGCAGCAGCTGCAGCACTGGGGGAGTGGTGTTGACTGGAAAGCATTGTTGGGCATTGTTACATGCCCAGGTGCTTGACGGTCAGCACATGGCTGATAAAATCCTCGAAGCAGTGAACGGCATGCTGGATGGGTGGGCCCGATGCCAAGGTTCAAACATCGAGGTTGCTTACTTTGTAACCTATAATGCCGCAAACAAGATTGCAGCCATTATTCATGGTGGCTACACTCATGTTCACTGCAGTGCGCACCTCCTGAACCTTGTTGTTCAGGGTGCCCTAGGTGAAACCAAGGGCTTGGAGACACTCCTTGAAACTGCCTGGAAGATTGCCGGACACTTCCATTGGTCAGTTTCAGCCAGCCGGGCGCTGCGAGAGAAGCAGGAGGAGTTAGGCTCCCCGCTTCACCAGCTGGTACAGGATGTGGCCACAAGGTGGAACTCCACCTTCTTGATGCTGCAATGTCTCCTGGATCAGAAGGAGGTGCTGTATGCCCTTTGCTTGAAGCAGAGCATTGGAGCAACACCACTGACCGGGGAGGAGTGGTCAGTGGTGGAGCAGCTGACGCAGGTTCCAGAGCCATTTTACTAGGCTACTGTGGAGGTTAGTGCGGACCTCTCCACTCTGAGCTAGGTGATGATGCTCTTCATGATCCTGCTTCGACAGATGTGAGCCGTGCTCTGTCGAACTGACCTGAATGGGCCTGTGAGGCTGCTTGCAAATAAATTGGTAGATGAGCTGAATATGCATTTCAACACCTTGAAAGTGAGTCAGCCACATTTCCTAGTCATGCTACTCAACCCACGGGTCAAGAAGAGCATGGCCGCATTCGTTGAATCCTTCAAGAGCAACAGGGTCGAGCTTGTCAATGAGGTGCAACAATATTGCCCGGTGCAGGTGCCCCCACTGCAAGGGCCAACTACTGTTTCTACAGGGGTTGCAAGTGGGGGCCTAGCCAACTTGTTTTTCTGGGCTAGTGGACTTGGCGGCGGAAGAGGGAGGTGCCGGTGATGAAATGGAACAACAGGATATGGCAGAGACATATGTCTCTCAATATCTTGCTGAGCCCACCTGCCCTGCTGACAACGACCCCTTGGCCTACGGTCACAGAAAATGCACTTGTCACCCCCACTTGCAAAGATAGCATTGTGATACATCTCGTGTCCTTCCATGAGTGAAACATCAGAGTGGGTATTCAGTGTGGCAGGAGACATCGGGTGATTTCAGATGTTATGGGCGGGCGGGTCACCACAGTGAACCCCCAGGGGGGGGTGAACATCAGAACCACGGGCCGGGGTGGAAAAACGACCCAAACAGACGTGATGGGACCTGGACCACAGCTGGGAACCAGGCCAAACCATCACGGACCGGGGCAGCACAACAGACGTGCAGCCGAACCCCCGCCGTGGTCAAAACTCCCAGAAGGCACCGGGCAGGGGCGGGACACAGACATGGCCGCNAGCAGCCCCCCATACACATTCCCACACATGTCTCATGGGTAGGGCCCCCCCCAGGAAGAGGTGAAGTGGGCATTGGGAGGGTGGAACCTCTTCCTGGGGGTGGGGGGCACCCCCTCATGAGACACCTCTGCCCCCCATCCTATACACACACACAGAATGAAGTGGAAAGCCCCAGCAGGGCCCTTCCACCCCAGCAGCCCCCCATCCACACATTGGAGTAGAAAGCCACAGCCGGGCCCTTTCCACCCCATCAGCTCCTCATCTCATATGCACAGTGCACACACTTAAAATTTGCCCGCCCCCAGGAAGAGCTGCAGTGGGCATTGGGTGGGAAGAACGTCTTCCTGGGGGTGGGGCTGCCCCCCACAAGTCACCCCAGCACCCCATCCTGGCATACACACACACACACACACACACACACACACACACACACTGGAGTAGAAAGCCCCAGCAGGGCCCTTTCCACCCCAGCAGCCCCCCATACACATTCCCACACATGTCTCATGGGTAGGGCCCCCCCCAGGAAGAGGTGAAGTGGGCATTGGGAGGGTGGAACCTCTTCCTGGGGGTGGGGGGCACCCCCTCATGAGACACCTCTGCCCCCCATCCTATACACACACACAGAATGAAGTGGAAAGCCCCAGCAGGGCCCTTCCACCCCAGCAGCCCCCCATCCACACATTGGAGTAGAAAGCCACAGCCGGGCCCTTTCCACCCCATCAGCTCCTCATCTCATATGCACAGTGCACACACTTAAAATTTGCCCGCCCCCAGGAAGAGCTGCAGTGGGCATTGGGTGGGAAGAACGTCTTCCTGGGGGTGGGGCTGCCCCCCACAAGTCACCCCAGCACCCCATCCTGGCATACACACACACACACACACACACACACACACACACACACTGGAGTAGAAAGCCCCAGCAGGGCCCTTTCCACCCCAGCAGCCCCCCATACACATTCCCACACATGTCTCATGGGTAGGGCCCCCCCCAGGAAGAGGTGAAGTGGGCATTGGGAGGGTGGAACCTCTTCCTGGGGGTGGGGGGCACCCCCTCATGAGACACCTCTGCCCCCCATCCTATACACACACACAGAATGAAGTGGAAAGCCCCAGCAGGGCCCTTCCACCCCAGCAGCCCCCCATCCACACATTGGAGTAGAAAGCCACAGCCGGGCCCTTTCCACCCCATCAGCTCCTCATCTCATATGCACAGTGCACACACTTAAAATTTGCCCGCCCCCAGGAAGAGCTGCAGTGGGCATTGGGTGGGAAGAACGTCTTCCTGGGGGTGGGGCTGCCCCCCACAAGTCACCCCAGCACCCCATCCTGGCATACACACACACACACACACACACACACACACACACACACTGGAGTAGAAAGCCCCAGCAGGGCCCTTTCCACCCCAGCAGCCCCCCATACACATTCCCACACATGTCTCATGGGTAGGGCCCCCCCCAGGAAGAGGTGAAGTGGGCATTGGGAGGGTGGAACCTCTTCCTGGGGGTGGGGGGCACCCCCTCATGAGACACCTCTGCCCCCCATCCTATACACACACACAGAATGAAGTGGAAAGCCCCAGCAGGGCCCTTCCACCCCAGCAGCCCCCCATCCACACATTGGAGTAGAAAGCCACAGCCGGGCCCTTTCCACCCCATCAGCTCCTCATCTCATATGCACAGTGCACACACTTAAAATTTGCCCGCCCCCAGGAAGAGCTGCAGTGGGCATTGGGTGGGAAGAACGTCTTCCTGGGGGTGGGGCTGCCCCCCACAAGTCACCCCAGCACCCCATCCTGGCATACACACACACACACACACACACACACACACACACACACTGGAGTAGAAAGCCCCAGCAGGGCCCTTTCCACCCCAGCAGCCCCCCATACACATTCCCACACATGTCTCATGGGTAGGGCCCCCCCCAGGAAGAGGTGAAGTGGGCATTGGGAGGGTGGAACCTCTTCCTGGGGGTGGGGGGCACCCCCTCATGAGACACCTCTGCCCCCCATCCTATACACACACACAGAATGAAGTGGAAAGCCCCAGCAGGGCCCTTCCACCCCAGCAGCCCCCCATCCACACATTGGAGTAGAAAGCCACAGCCGGGCCCTTTCCACCCCATCAGCTCCTCATCTCATATGCACAGTGCACACACTTAAAATTTGCCCGCCCCCAGGAAGAGCTGCAGTGGGCATTGGGTGGGAAGAACGTCTTCCTGGGGGTGGGGCTGCCCCCCACAAGTCACCCCAGCACCCCATCCTGGCATACACACACACACACACACACACACACACACACACACACTGGAGTAGAAAGCCCCAGCAGGGCCCTTTCCACCCCAGCAGCCCCCCATACACATTCCCACACATGTCTCATGGGTAGGGCCCCCCCCAGGAAGAGGTGAAGTGGGCATTGGGAGGGTGGAACCTCTTCCTGGGGGTGGGGGGCACCCCCTCATGAGACACCTCTGCCCCCCATCCTATACACACACACAGAATGAAGTGGAAAGCCCCAGCAGGGCCCTTCCACCCCAGCAGCCCCCCATCCACACATTGGAGTAGAAAGCCACAGCCGGGCCCTTTCCACCCCATCAGCTCCTCATCTCATATGCACAGTGCACACACTTAAAATTTGCCCGCCCCCAGGAAGAGCTGCAGTGGGCATTGGGTGGGAAGAACGTCTTCCTGGGGGTGGGGCTGCCCCCCACAAGTCACCCCAGCACCCCATCCTGGCATACACACACACACACACACACACACACACACACACACACTGGAGTAGAAAGCCCCAGCAGGGCCCTTTCCACCCCAGCAGCCCCCCATACACATTCCCACACATGTCTCATGGGTAGGGCCCCCCCCAGGAAGAGGTGAAGTGGGCATTGGGAGGGTGGAACCTCTTCCTGGGGGTGGGGGGCACCCCCTCATGAGACACCTCTGCCCCCCATCCTATACACACACACAGAATGAAGTGGAAAGCCCCAGCAGGGCCCTTCCACCCCAGCAGCCCCCCATCCACACATTGGAGTAGAAAGCCACAGCCGGGCCCTTTCCACCCCATCAGCTCCTCATCTCATATGCACAGTGCACACACTTAAAATTTGCCCGCCCCCAGGAAGAGCTGCAGTGGGCATTGGGTGGGAAGAACGTCTTCCTGGGGGTGGGGCTGCCCCCCACAAGTCACCCCAGCACCCCATCCTGGCATACACACACACACACACACACACACACACACACACACACTGGAGTAGAAAGCCCCAGCAGGGCCCTTTCCACCCCAGCAGCCCCCCATACACATTCCCACACATGTCTCATGGGTAGGGCCCCCCCCAGGAAGAGGTGAAGTGGGCATTGGGAGGGTGGAACCTCTTCCTGGGGGTGGGGGGCACCCCCTCATGAGACACCTCTGCCCCCCATCCTATACACACACACAGAATGAAGTGGAAAGCCCCAGCAGGGCCCTTCCACCCCAGCAGCCCCCCATCCACACATTGGAGTAGAAAGCCACAGCCGGGCCCTTTCCACCCCATCAGCTCCTCATCTCATATGCACAGTGCACACACTTAAAATTTGCCCGCCCCCAGGAAGAGCTGCAGTGGGCATTGGGTGGGAAGAACGTCTTCCTGGGGGTGGGGCTGCCCCCCACAAGTCACCCCAGCACCCCATCCTGGCATACACACACACACACACACACACACACACACACACACACTGGAGTAGAAAGCCCCAGCAGGGCCCTTTCCACCCCAGCAGCCCCCCATACACATTCCCACACATGTCTCATGGGTAGGGCCCCCCCCAGGAAGAGGTGAAGTGGGCATTGGGAGGGTGGAACCTCTTCCTGGGGGTGGGGGGCACCCCCTCATGAGACACCTCTGCCCCCCATCCTATACACACACACAGAATGAAGTGGAAAGCCCCAGCAGGGCCCTTCCACCCCAGCAGCCCCCCATCCACACATTGGAGTAGAAAGCCACAGCCGGGCCCTTTCCACCCCATCAGCTCCTCATCTCATATGCACAGTGCACACACTTAAAATTTGCCCGCCCCCAGGAAGAGCTGCAGTGGGCATTGGGTGGGAAGAACGTCTTCCTGGGGGTGGGGCTGCCCCCCACAAGTCACCCCAGCACCCCATCCTGGCATACACACACACACACACACACACACACACACACACACACTGGAGTAGAAAGCCCCAGCAGGGCCCTTTCCACCCCAGCAGCCCCCCATACACATTCCCACACATGTCTCATGGGTAGGGCCCCCCCCAGGAAGAGGTGAAGTGGGCATTGGGAGGGTGGAACCTCTTCCTGGGGGTGGGGGGCACCCCCTCATGAGACACCTCTGCCCCCCATCCTATACACACACACAGAATGAAGTGGAAAGCCCCAGCAGGGCCCTTCCACCCCAGCAGCCCCCCATCCACACATTGGAGTAGAAAGCCACAGCCGGGCCCTTTCCACCCCATCAGCTCCTCATCTCATATGCACAGTGCACACACTTAAAATTTGCCCGCCCCCAGGAAGAGCTGCAGTGGGCATTGGGTGGGAAGAACGTCTTCCTGGGGGTGGGGCTGCCCCCCACAAGTCACCCCAGCACCCCATCCTGGCATACACACACACACACACACACACACACACACACACACACTGGAGTAGAAAGCCCCAGCAGGGCCCTTTCCACCCCAGCAGCCCCCCATACACATTCCCACACATGTCTCATGGGTAGGGCCCCCCCCAGGAAGAGGTGAAGTGGGCATTGGGAGGGTGGAACCTCTTCCTGGGGGTGGGGGGCACCCCCTCATGAGACACCTCTGCCCCCCATCCTATACACACACACAGAATGAAGTGGAAAGCCCCAGCAGGGCCCTTCCACCCCAGCAGCCCCCCATCCACACATTGGAGTAGAAAGCCACAGCCGGGCCCTTTCCACCCCATCAGCTCCTCATCTCATATGCACAGTGCACACACTTAAAATTTGCCCGCCCCCAGGAAGAGCTGCAGTGGGCATTGGGTGGGAAGAACGTCTTCCTGGGGGTGGGGCTGCCCCCCACAAGTCACCCCAGCACCCCATCCTGGCATACACACACACACACACACACACACACACACACACACACTGGAGTAGAAAGCCCCAGCAGGGCCCTTTCCACCCCAGCAGCCCCCCATACACATTCCCACACATGTCTCATGGGTAGGGCCCCCCCCAGGAAGAGGTGAAGTGGGCATTGGGAGGGTGGAACCTCTTCCTGGGGGTGGGGGGCACCCCCTCATGAGACACCTCTGCCCCCCATCCTATACACACACACAGAATGAAGTGGAAAGCCCCAGCAGGGCCCTTCCACCCCAGCAGCCCCCCATCCACACATTGGAGTAGAAAGCCACAGCCGGGCCCTTTCCACCCCATCAGCTCCTCATCTCATATGCACAGTGCACACACTTAAAATTTGCCCGCCCCCAGGAAGAGCTGCAGTGGGCATTGGGTGGGAAGAACGTCTTCCTGGGGGTGGGGCTGCCCCCCACAAGTCACCCCAGCACCCCATCCTGGCATACACACACACACACACACACACACACACACACACACACTGGAGTAGAAAGCCCCAGCAGGGCCCTTTCCACCCCAGCAGCCCCCCATACACATTCCCACACATGTCTCATGGGTAGGGCCCCCCCCAGGAAGAGGTGAAGTGGGCATTGGGAGGGTGGAACCTCTTCCTGGGGGTGGGGGGCACCCCCTCATGAGACACCTCTGCCCCCCATCCTATACACACACACAGAATGAAGTGGAAAGCCCCAGCAGGGCCCTTCCACCCCAGCAGCCCCCCATCCACACATTGGAGTAGAAAGCCACAGCCGGGCCCTTTCCACCCCATCAGCTCCTCATCTCATATGCACAGTGCACACACTTAAAATTTGCCCGCCCCCAGGAAGAGCTGCAGTGGGCATTGGGTGGGAAGAACGTCTTCCTGGGGGTGGGGCTGCCCCCCACAAGTCACCCCAGCACCCCATCCTGGCATACACACACACACACACACACACACACACACACACACACTGGAGTAGAAAGCCCCAGCAGGGCCCTTTCCACCCCAGCAGCCCCCCATACACATTCCCACACATGTCTCATGGGTAGGGCCCCCCCCAGGAAGAGGTGAAGTGGGCATTGGGAGGGTGGAACCTCTTCCTGGGGGTGGGGGGCACCCCCTCATGAGACACCTCTGCCCCCCATCCTATACACACACACAGAATGAAGTGGAAAGCCCCAGCAGGGCCCTTCCACCCCAGCAGCCCCCCATCCACACATTGGAGTAGAAAGCCACAGCCGGGCCCTTTCCACCCCATCAGCTCCTCATCTCATATGCACAGTGCACACACTTAAAATTTGCCCGCCCCCAGGAAGAGCTGCAGTGGGCATTGGGTGGGAAGAACGTCTTCCTGGGGGTGGGGCTGCCCCCCACAAGTCACCCCAGCACCCCATCCTGGCATACACACACACACACACACACACACACACACACACACACTGGAGTAGAAAGCCCCAGCAGGGCCCTTTCCACCCCAGCAGCCCCCCATACACATTCCCACACATGTCTCATGGGTAGGGCCCCCCCCAGGAAGAGGTGAAGTGGGCATTGGGAGGGTGGAACCTCTTCCTGGGGGTGGGGGGCACCCCCTCATGAGACACCTCTGCCCCCCATCCTATACACACACACAGAATGAAGTGGAAAGCCCCAGCAGGGCCCTTCCACCCCAGCAGCCCCCCATCCACACATTGGAGTAGAAAGCCACAGCCGGGCCCTTTCCACCCCATCAGCTCCTCATCTCATATGCACAGTGCACACACTTAAAATTTGCCCGCCCCCAGGAAGAGCTGCAGTGGGCATTGGGTGGGAAGAACGTCTTCCTGGGGGTGGGGCTGCCCCCCACAAGTCACCCCAGCACCCCATCCTGGCATACACACACACACACACACACACACACACACACACACACTGGAGTAGAAAGCCCCAGCAGGGCCCTTTCCACCCCAGCAGCCCCCCATACACATTCCCACACATGTCTCATGGGTAGGGCCCCCCCCAGGAAGAGGTGAAGTGGGCATTGGGAGGGTGGAACCTCTTCCTGGGGGTGGGGGGCACCCCCTCATGAGACACCTCTGCCCCCCATCCTATACACACACACAGAATGAAGTGGAAAGCCCCAGCAGGGCCCTTCCACCCCAGCAGCCCCCCATCCACACATTGGAGTAGAAAGCCACAGCCGGGCCCTTTCCACCCCATCAGCTCCTCATCTCATATGCACAGTGCACACACTTAAAATTTGCCCGCCCCCAGGAAGAGCTGCAGTGGGCATTGGGTGGGAAGAACGTCTTCCTGGGGGTGGGGCTGCCCCCCACAAGTCACCCCAGCACCCCATCCTGGCATACACACACACACACACACACACACACACACACACACACTGGAGTAGAAAGCCCCAGCAGGGCCCTTTCCACCCCAGCAGCCCCCCATACACATTCCCACACATGTCTCATGGGTAGGGCCCCCCCCAGGAAGAGGTGAAGTGGGCATTGGGAGGGTGGAACCTCTTCCTGGGGGTGGGGGGCACCCCCTCATGAGACACCTCTGCCCCCCATCCTATACACACACACAGAATGAAGTGGAAAGCCCCAGCAGGGCCCTTCCACCCCAGCAGCCCCCCATCCACACATTGGAGTAGAAAGCCACAGCCGGGCCCTTTCCACCCCATCAGCTCCTCATCTCATATGCACAGTGCACACACTTAAAATTTGCCCGCCCCCAGGAAGAGCTGCAGTGGGCATTGGGTGGGAAGAACGTCTTCCTGGGGGTGGGGCTGCCCCCCACAAGTCACCCCAGCACCCCATCCTGGCATACACACACACACACACACACACACACACACACACACACTGGAGTAGAAAGCCCCAGCAGGGCCCTTTCCACCCCAGCAGCCCCCCATACACATTCCCACACATGTCTCATGGGTAGGGCCCCCCCCAGGAAGAGGTGAAGTGGGCATTGGGAGGGTGGAACCTCTTCCTGGGGGTGGGGGGCACCCCCTCATGAGACACCTCTGCCCCCCATCCTATACACACACACAGAATGAAGTGGAAAGCCCCAGCAGGGCCCTTCCACCCCAGCAGCCCCCCATCCACACATTGGAGTAGAAAGCCACAGCCGGGCCCTTTCCACCCCATCAGCTCCTCATCTCATATGCACAGTGCACACACTTAAAATTTGCCCACCCCCAGGAAGAAGTGCATTGAGCATTGGGAGGGCGGAACGTCTTACTGGGGGTGCCCCCCCCACAAGTCACCCCAGCCCCCATCCCAGCATATATACACATGCACCTACACACACACTGGAGTGGAAAGCCCCAGCAGGGCCCTTTCTACCTCAGCAGCCCCCCATACACATTCCCACACCTGCCTCATGCATAGGGGAGCCCCACCCCCAGGAAGAGATGCAGAGGGCATTGGAAGGGTGGAACCTCTTCCTGGGGGTGGGTGCCACCTCCCCACAAGACACCCCTGCCCCCCATCCCATACAAACACACACGATGGAGTGGAAATCCCCAACAGGGCCCTTTCCACCCCATCATCCCCCCCATCCACACACTGGAGTGGAAAGCCACAGTCAGGCCCTTTCCACCCCATCAGCTCCCCATCTCATATGCACAGTGCACTTAAAATTTGCCCACCCCCACCCCCAGGAAGAGGTGCAGTGGGCATTGGGAGGGCAGAATGTCTTCCTGGGGGTGGGGGCCGCCCCCCCTCACAAATTACCCCAGGCTCCTATCCTGGCATATATACACGCGCACACACACTGGCATGGAAAGCCCCAGCAGGGCCCTTTCCACCCCAGCATCCTCCCATACATATTCCCACACTTGCGTGTGTAGGAGGTGCAGTGGGCATTGGGAGGGCGGAACCTCTTCCTGGGGGTGAGGGCACTGCCTGAGACAGCCCAGTCTCACAGTGGAATTCAGCCGGGCAGAAAAGAGAGCTGCAGGAGACAATGGAGCAGACATTTCCCCTTTACCCTGTTCCCCATTGAACCCATCTCTTCTCCTTCCTCTTCTCATGCACCCAACAAACAAAAACCTCCTACTTCTCCTCTGTCTGTCCTTCTCTTCCCATTCTCTTCTGATTTGGCTTGTCGCTTGTCGCTAACTCACTCCTCCCAGTTCTCCAAGGCTGAAGGTTTGGCTTGTGTCCCGAAGCCTACACCTTCAGAAGACTACAGGTGGCCAAGGACTGGAGGGCATGAAAATCAAGGATTCGGAGGTTCGGAATAAAGGTAGGCGATGGCAACGTGATCTATTTTGGGGGTCTGTCTGGTTGTGGGAAAGACAGTGCTGCACAGTGCACACAGGACCACAGAGCACTCTGCCGCTCTCTATCCCCCCAGTAGACAGCTGCAAGGGAGTACTCAGGGTTAATGTCCCTGTCCCACTTGCTGTGCTGCTGGTTTAGGCCCTGCCTCGGAGGAGATGGAGAGCCTCTTACTGGGGGTCCCATCCACTGTCTGTCCCCATGGGGCTATGGTCAAATTGGGGGAGAGAGGGTTTATTTGAATATTTGTGGGGATTAATTTGGGATTAATTGACATGTGGTGTTGTGTGTAGTGTTCATTGTGTTGGCATTGGAACTGTTCGATTGCAATGCACTGCCAATTGAATATGTGGTTATATCAATGTCAGCAGGATGGTCAATAAATTTGGGATTTATTGACACTGTGTGTGTGTTACTAGTGTTCATTGTGTAGGCCTTGGAACTGTTGTTGTCTGCAATGTCTGGCATCGCCAATTGAATATGACTGTGGTTGTCAACTAGGATGGTCAATTAAATTTGGGGTTAATTGACAGTGTGTGTTGTGTTCATTTTGTTGGCATTGGAACTGTTGTTGTCTGGCATTGCCAATTGAATATGTGGTTGTCAACTAGGATGTTCAAGTAAATTTGGGATTAGTATCACAAAGTGTTATGACAAGAGCTGACACTCTCTACGCAGTTCTGCCTCAGTGCCTCTTTCTGCTAGTAGCAAACTAAACTGCGTGCTTGACTGACATCATAGTGTGTGTCGTGATCTGACTTCTGATTGATTTGATAAAATTGATGACCAATGCTGTAGAAAACCCCCCTATTTTGAAAGAAAAAAAAGTAGTGGTGGCTGTGGAAGCTACTGGGGGGCATGGGGGCTACTGGGCACCAAGTGTAGTCTGGTGGTTAGCAGTTAAGTAAATGAATCTCACTGAATATTTAAAATTGTTGTCTTTAAACAGGTAATTTTGGTTTACTTTTTTCTCTCATTGATTTCAATGGGAAAACTTCCCCATTGATTTCAATGAGAAAAAGTCTGGTACCAGTATACTGGTTTTAATCCGATAAATCCGGTATTAGGAGATCTGATATCCAGTAAAACCGGTATCTGGTATTTCCCACCAAGTCCCACCCCTACCCCCCAGCCCCGGTAAAGTGTACCCATTTCCCCCCAACCCCATGTTTGGGCCCTGCTTCATTGTTTCCTGGTTTCTTGTACTCTTTCAGTGTTTTCCCTGTGAGACTCATTGATGAGCCGTATAATCTTTCTGAGGCCGTATAATCTTCCTGAGATCTATGAGAGGGTTTGCTCCCCATGATTTGTGAGAATGTCTGAAGAGTCTTCATCCCTTCCTTTGCTTTTAGTCCACTTGCTGGCCTGAGGCCTCAGACCCCTCCATTGGCCCTTCACCTTTTTCCCTAATTTCCCCCTATCTGCTCCTTTTGGGGCTCTCTAGTTCCCTGTATCACTCTAAGGGCTCTTTTAGATGACCGGGTCACTGTTGCATGACCCGCTTGCGTGATATTTCAAAATCCCACCTTCGCACACGAGACAGAAGTAGGGGATCACGCGCATGGAAGGTGGTCGCGCATTGTTTGCTGACCGCAGTTTAAATATCTCACACATCAAGGTATTTAATTCGCAATCGTCAAACAATGCGCAACCGCTTTCCATGTACATGATCTCCTTCCTTCTTGTGTAATCCCGCCGTGCGAGATTTTGAAATATCGCGAAAGCGGGTCGCGCAACAGCGACCCGCTTGTCTAAAAGTAGCCTTAGTCCGCTTATGTTCCAGACATCCCTCACCTGGGGCCCTTGACACCCACTGTCTTGGCAATTCAATGTTCCCAACAACCCCTTCTCCCAGAGGCTGGAGGATATGCCAGAGTGCCATGTTTCTTGTCATGATTCACTCCTGTGAAGAAAAATCCCCAGCCTGCTCAGAAAGCAGCCAACATGGAAGAAAGCTTTATTTTTATTATTATTATTATTATTTTATTAGCAAGCATTTATATAGCGCAAGCAATGTACCTGGTGCTTTACAAAGTAATTCAATAGACACGGTCCCTGCCCAAGGGCTTACAATCTAATGTCCAGGTTACTCAGAAGGCATTTTTTTGTGGAGGTGGTTGTGGGGTCGTTTCCCATTCCAGAAAGGCTGGCCAATAGCACCTGCTCTTGGTGGACTAACCACAGTCCAAAGTGAGAGGGGACAGCTGTTCCCCCTTGACCTCCAAAGCCCTGCCCCATGACTTTCACCATTGCATGCCCAACTTAAACCAAATTCTATAACATGCTTAAGTTACATCAAATGTCAATGGCAGCATCTCTGCCCACTTCAGGAAATTAAAATGCCAGCAGGAACCAGAGTGGCACAAGGGGCAGAGTCCTCTCCTCAGTTCAGGGTTGTACTACTTTATTTGCCCTGGCTAAGGTTAATTGCTTGCTTGCTTGATATGAATAGAAAGTTAGGCTTTCTTGCTTGCTTTGGGATTTGTGCTTGCCCGCCTGACGTGAATAAAATCATGCTAACATCGAGAGTAAAATAGGGAAGTTATTAGGCCCTGAGCGCTCTCTCACTTGGAATTAATTATGGCAATGAGGGAAAAGTGAAGAAGAAAGGCCTGATTGACAGATCAGAAAAAAGAGGAAGCAAGATGATGAGTTTGATTGGATGGTGCAAACTATTCCCATATTTAGCTAGAAATCATACTTATTGCTAAAGCCTGATGAATAATCATATGGGGCTGCCATGCTATTCTGGTAATGGAATGGTCTCTAAAACTTGACCCCAATTGCCAGCTTTCTAGCTGTACAGCTCACAAATCTTCACCCCTGGGACTCTGTCTGTGGGACACAGGGACCCCAGCAGAGTCTCCATCGGGGAGCCCTCACTGCTTCACCACCACAACTTGCTTATCTTCTAGTGAGTAAGAATTGCTGATTCAAAGAGACTGGCCACCTCCTTGAAAAGGTGTTTTCTTCTTAGGATTTCTAATGTCATTAATTTTATATGTCTTCTTAAGATCATTTACAGACTGTGATTTCTGAACGTATTACTGTTTCTGGGGTTTTGTCTAATTCCAGGCATAGCTAATTTGCATTCTTTATCCAATGGTCTACTTTCTTTTTCTCTTGTGTTTTAATAAATTGGTTTACATTCTGTAAACATCTTAAGAAGAGGTAGCAGTGAGGAGTCATGTGTTTCAGAGGAACAACAGCTGGGTGGAACAACGTTGCTGTTCCTGCCTCTTCTGATTTCCTCTCTCCCTCTCACTCCTCTGACTCCTAGACTCTGGTCGCTTTTAGATGAGTGGGTTGCACTTGAGCGATTTGCTCACGTGACTTTTGAAAATCCTGTGGGCCGGGGTTAGACAAGACATTTCACGAGTTCTTTTAAAACCGTGAACTAAATACCTCGATGTCGGGATATTTAGTTCACAGTTTTAAAAGAACGTACAAGTGACTTTAATGCGCAAAATGTCTTGTCTAATCCCATTCCATGGGAATTTCAAAAGTCACATGAGCGGATTGTGCGAGTATGACCCACTTATCTAAAAGTGGCCTCTGTCTCCCTCCAGTTCCTGATTTCTGGACTCCCAGTCTCTGGCTCTGCTCCTAGACTCTGGCTGTGACTCCAGATCCTGGTCCCATGACTCCCAGTGTCAGGCTCTGATTATGACTCTGCTCTGTCCTGCTCTGTTTTGCTCATCCTGTGACACCTGCTCCATTGCTTTGATCCTAATGAATGAATGTTTAGTTAGATGCTTGACCATAGGTCTTGGCATTTACACAAAGTAAATAAGTGAATACAAGTAATAAATAGATCATAAATGACTAGAAGTACATAAGTAAAAATACATATAAGTAAATAAAGAAAAAACAAATTAAATAAATCTTCCTATGGGATCCATAAAACCAAAGGGAGGAACAGAGTGAACCATCCTATTCCAGACCCCATTCCTTACAATATTGCACTCTTATATTGTGTGCATATATCAAAAATTTGGTGACAGAAAATGTTATGTCAGGAGTACTATCAGTCAACAAAAAAGACACCCAAATCTCCTGTGATCTCTCTGGTATCTTATTAATGGAGAAATTAATCTCTCCCTAATATCCACATATAACCTACAAAACAATAAGGCATGGGTAACTGTCTCCACCTCACCTGATCCACAAAGACATATTCTTAAGTGGAGTGGTACACCCTTATATCAGTCCTCCAAAGGGCTGAAGGAAGAACCTTTAGCCTTGCCCTAAGGAACATAGCTCTTTGTGGAGGAGAAAGGAGACTGACCAGGTACATTGAATTAGACTTCCCAAGTGGCATTACTTTCCCCCACACTATCATGAACAGTTATTTCAAAATAGAGTCCAAAGGGGAGACTTCTTTTCATATTCTGTAATTGCTTTGATTGTGTGCTCTGTTCATGTGAACGAGACAGAAGTACAACTGAAGTAAGGAGCAGCCAGCTACATCAAAATAGCTGTTTGTCAGAACCTCAGTCGCAGAGGCACTATCCTAAATCTTTTATGCTGTTCTCAAGTCATACTGTGCTGGTATTTTTCCTGTGCCTCTCTGCTGGGTGCAGGTTCCCTGCAGCTGATGTTTGGCTTGACATAACCAAGTGTCGTTGTTCAGAATGTCCTAGCACATTCTTGTTGTGTTTGGGGGCATATTTTGTTATTGGACCAAGTCAAGTTTGTTTGTGTTTTGTCTGGTATGTCACTGTAGATCTACCTATCGTAAAAAAAACACCATAAAGATCAATAAGAAACAAAAGCTTTTAAAAACAACAACAATGTAAAGCAAACTATTAAGATGTGATTGTGTTGAGTGGTGCATGCGTAAGTTACCCTTTCTCCCTGGGGGTCCTCCTGGATGGCCAGCTAGTACAGTAGGGTAGATCCCGCCACCAACCAGTAGGAGGCAGACATAACGATTTTTGCACAGTGTCCCAGGGATCTTCCTTACCCCAGTTGTTTGTCTGCCTTCAAGTTAGTAGGAAGCAGGCGAGCTGCCTCCTTAACTGGAAATATTATGGCAGCAAGAATAAGGACTTGGAGAGAGCTCTAGGTGCCAGGGGAGGGGAAATTCCCCCCCTGTTTACCCTACCCCTTCCCTGTGAGGGGGTACAGAGCATGGTGCCAGGGTCCTTCCCTTTCCTACGGGCAGGGGGCCCCCGAAGAGCGGGGGTAGCGCCTTACCTAAGGGGGGCGCTGCCGGAGTTGGGATTGCCCGATCCGCTGGAAGCCGGGACAGAGGCAGCCTCTACCGTGGCAAGAAGCCTGGCAAAGCTGGACCCGGACTGCCCGCACAGGGATTCCCGACCCATCCCCCACCAAAGGATAGGGAGGCTCAGGTAGGGAGAGAGTGCTCCAAGGGAGGAAAACGTCCAGGCGGGCAGTCACGGGTTTGGGGAGTCCGCACCCCACTTTACCAGGTTTGTGTGATTCAGTTTCCCTTGCACGCAGTTCTCTTGAATCAGTTTCCCTCACTGGCTAATTCAAGTGTGCCACAATGAAACTTCTTGTCACCCAAGGGCCCGATCCTTCCCGTTTCCAGACTCTTTACTCTCTGGGCTTGCAAGAGCTTGAGGGCTCTTGTAGCTCACTTGTGTTCCAATATTAGACACTAGTCCACTTCTTTATGAAATAAGAAGTCAGTTTATTGATTACATAAACAAGATAGTTAAACAGAGTGTTATTAGAAATCAAAGGTAAATATAATGCATTCCTAACTTCTATTGTTGAGTTCCTAAACTATTCATCTTACCCTAAAACGAGGTCCAGAAGTTCTGGTTTTCTCAGCCATAAGGAAACTGGCTGGGCTCTTGGCTTTAGAGATCAAAATCCTTCTCTCACCTCATGCTTCTCCCAGCCTGTTGTTGGCTGGCTTTCGTATGTAGATGTTCAAGATGGCTTTTGCAAGAAGTCTCCAAAAAGTCTCTCTCCCCTCTGGGATCTCTGTCCTTATATAGCATTTAACTCTCTTTGTCTCGGATTTCCCGCCTTTAGGGAATGTGTCCCAGAGCACGTACGCAACCCCAGGTAAACATGGAATTTCATTAACATCTCCATAGGCTTGTCTAGCAAGCCAGCTTTCAATACACGTTATCTGTTTGCACTTCCTACAGGCTGATGACGTAGGAGAGCCCCCAATTTGAGTTCTACAATTCTCAGAGTCAACATTACCAACATGTGGAACTTTTAACATTACATAGCATACATTTATGGTAACATTACATCCATGTGAAACCCTTGGCCCCACACATTTACCAAACATGTAGTCCCGTGTTACACGTGTGTGATCCCATGTTTCGCCGTGACAGCCCCCCCCATAAGATAGCATCGTGAAGAGACACGTCAGCATCTCGTAACATGCTGAGTCTGGCATCTGGCGTGTCCTTTGGGAGTGTGTAGGGGTCTGCTGGTAGCATGGAACTTAGACCCTTGGTTTTTCAAACCATCTGTCAGCTGTGTCGGGCTATCGTGTTCCCGTGTTTTCCACCATGTTGTAGTGGAGTCCTCGTGTGAATGGTTCCCTCAGTAAGTGTTTGCCTAAGACTGACATAAATGGGTTGGAACGCCATGTTAGCAACCTGTGTTCCCCAATCACAAAGCTTGGCCATCTTTGCAGACTGTCTGGCAGCCTGTTTCCAGGGGTCCTTATTCCCCCTCCGCCCCTCATACTGGAAAAAAGGGGGAAGAATGGACACCGGCTCATTCAGAGTCGGACTGCCCCACATCTCCGCTGCTTCTCCTCCCCTCCCCCCTCCTCCCAGCTCCGACAGATGAGGGGGGCACGCGGGTGCAGTTCGCTGGAGGCGACCGCGCAGGCGGTGGCACAGTCAGGCTAGGCCGCAGATCTTCCCCTTCCCACGGGGGAGCCTTCGCGCATGCGTGAAAGGCTGAGCATGCCAAACTGCAGCTCCACCCACTAATTCCCCGCTGAAGAGAGAGAGAGAGATGCAAGGTTTCTGTCTCTCGGCATGGCTAAACACTAGACCTCTGAAAGAACTTGATCCATCTTTTCCCCAGAGACCATGTCCTCCAAAAAGAGACCGGCAGCGGCAGTGACGACCGCAGGGGCAGCGGCGGCTTCAAAAGGGCAGGAGAGATCAGTAAGCCCTGTTCGTTCTGCCCCCCTCCCCCTCCTGCCCCTCCCCAGGACCCACACATGGAGGTCCTAAAGCAGATCCTGGTGGAGTTAAAGTGGAAGCGTTCTCCCCAGAGACAAGAGGGAACAGCTTACAAGGGCTGCTCTAGGGGGGCTGGAAAGGGAAAGAACCCCAGGCCCAAACGTCCCCGCAGGGCCACGAGACCCCTGGACTCCTCAGCCTCGGATGAGGGAAACTCATAGGAGGTCATGTCTGTCGCCTCCTTTGATGAGGGTGGGTGCAAGGGGAGAAAACAGCCTCTCAGAGGAAGCAGGGAGAGATCCTCCCCCATGAATATGGAGGGTGAGGAGGAGGACGACAATCAAGATCTAGAAGGGAGAAATGAGGAGCTGGAATCAGGAGATGAACCAGCATCCTCTTTGCCAGAAGAGGGGGAATTAGAGGATACTGAAATCGAGGCTTCAGGTGACCCAGATAGACAATTCCCTATAAAATACAGGGACCAAATCTTTGAACAAGTGGTCAGAGCATTACATCTGCAGCAGAAAAAGGAGAAACAAGCTTCCTCGGATGAGGAGGAGGGGGCAAGGGAGTACATCCCTAGAACCAGGGACAGAGACAGGGGGATGGTGCTTGACAAAGCATATGAAAAAATCATAAAAAAGGAATGGCAGTAGCCTAATAAACTGTTCAAAATGAAGAAAGCACAACACTCCCTATACTCCCTATTGAAACATAAGGAGGCGCTCTTAGAAATACCAAAGGTAGATGCAGCAGCTGCCTCGTTGGCAAGAAACTCTGTGTTCCTGACGGAGGGAGAGTGTTTTCCCCGAGATCCCACAGATAAAGAGATAGAATGCAACCTCAGAAGAAATTTTGAGGAGACAGCGGAAGTCTTAAAAATGGCGACCCTGACATCTTATTTTTCCAGGGCGCTCATGACCTGGATCAAGAGGGTCAGAGATCCCAAGGTGTCGATGAAAATGACCAGAATTTTATCCACCGGGATCCAGCTGGCTTATGCGTTCATCGCAGATTCTTCCACGGACATGCTGCGCTGGACGGCAAGAGCAATGGCCTCCAACGTGGCAGCACGACATCGCCTCTGGCTCCGTTCGTGGGAAGGAGACCCCACTGCTAAGAATACCCTGGTGGGGGCACGTTCCAGGGATCGAAACTCTTTGGAGTGTGTTTGGACAAGGTGCTCACAGATGCCGCTGACAAATAAAAAAAACAGACATTGCAAAGCGTGGGCATTCTGAAGAAAATTTTTCATCCCTACAACGCGCGCCAAACACAGGGGAACTCCAGAAGTCCATTCTTTCCAAACAGAGGTCATCAGAACAGATACAGACCTAGGTGGAACAAGCAGAAGGAAGCAGGTCCCAGAACCAAGCAACACCAAGGACAGGGACGTAGCAAGACAGACGCATGACTGCCAGGTATCACCACCGGACCAACCCAAGCTAGGGGGCAGGCTCCAGGATTTCGCGCAGGCGTGGATAGAAACCACACAAGACTCTTGGGTTACACAAACGGTCCAGAGGGGATACTCAATAGAATTCGACCGATGCCCCCAAAGCTTCTTTACTGCCTCACCAAGGTCCAAAAACTCACAAAAACACTTGGCAATGTCACAGAACTCAAGAGACTACTATCAATCAGTGCCATCGAGAGGGTCCCTCTAAACGAACATGGATCAGGGCTATACTCGACCCTGTTTCTGGTACCAAAGAAGTCAGACGAGTGGAGAGCCATTCTCAATTTGAAAAGCCTAAACAAGTCCATCAAAATGAGGAAATTCAAGATGGAGACTCTGCAATTCATCTGGGTGGCAATAAACAGAGAGGAGTGGTTAACATCACTAGACCTCAAGGAGGCCTGTTTACATGTACCAATACTACCGAACCACAGGCAATGGCTGAGATTCAGGTACGAACACCTACATTGGCAGTACAGGGCCCTCCCTTTTGGTCTAGCAACGGCTCCCAGGACGTTCACCAAGGTCTTGATTCCGCTCCTAGCGAACCTGCACAAAGAGGGGATCAAGATTCACCCCTACCTGGACAACATACTCGTACAATCGCCATCACGTGACCAGGCACTGAGGTACACCTCCAGGGTCATAACATACCTGCAAGACCACGGATTTATCATAAACTTCAAGAAAAGTAATCTGAATCCATCCCAATCTCTCGAGTATCTGGGAGTGATCATAGACACTCGAAAATACAAACTCTTCCTCAACCAACAGAGACGTCAGAGCCTTCTAGACTTAATCAATCAGGTAGACACGAAGCGTAGATCCAGGCTGAGGGAACTAGCCAGTAAAGGGAATAACCAGTAAGGGATTTTGCCTCATGTATCTTAGACATTTCATCCTGATACTCAATATCAGCAAGTCATTGGAAAAGTTCCACTCTGGCCTTTGCATATCCCTGCAATGCTAGATAAGGAATAGAAAACCCCATCTGTTGTATCTTATCCTGTATTTTAATTATCCAACTACTTGCAGAGCTATCAGAAAGAATTAGTGGCAAAAGGCCATCTGGATTTAAAAAGGACAATCTGAGCCAGTAATTCAAAGCTGCATGCCAAATTAAATACTCCAATGAGACTCTACCTATCTCTCTTCTTAATGCCGCATTTGAGGTACCTGGCGGCAGTCTCATCAATCTTCTCAGAATGGACTCTCTTAGACTGTACTCTTTCAGTATCCAAGGTTTTATCTAAACCCCAAAGATGTGCACCATAGAGCAGCTGTCCCCCTATTTTGGCAGTAAAAACTATAATTGCTGGAATAACCAGTTGGCAGTTTTGTGCTCAGAAGCAACGACTAATTGCAAAAGCGCCCTTACTAGCCTGTTCAATTGCTGAGTTTGCTTGCGTCGTCCATGATCCTCTTGACTGGAAAACTATGGCCAAGTAATGAAGGAAGAGACATGTTCTACTTTCCCCCCATCAATAACCCAGGTATAGTACTGCTGTTTAGAGAAAATCACCACTTTGGTTTTGTCATAATTAATAACTGCCCTTCAGACTGACAATGGGCAGAGCACAGATCTATAGTGTGTATCATTCCAACCAGAGTCCTTGACATTAGTGCAGTGTCATCTGCATATAGTAGGCATGATAAATGTCTATTATCCAACTTGGGGGAATGGTTTCCTATTTGTGATACAGCAGTAATCAGATCATTTATATAAAAATTTATTAATGCTGGGGCCAAAATACAGCCTTGCCTAACTTCAGACCGAGATCTAATTGGGTCTGATAAGTGGCCCTTTTGGTTTAACTTAACTCAAAGAGTAATGTAATTATAAGTGATATCATAAGGAACTAGGGATGGGCGAACACGGTTTGGAAGTTCAGAGTTCGGATCGAACTCAACCAGTTCGGTCAACTGAACCGAACTTCCGAACCGAACTCGATGAACCAAACTGAATTTCTGAACTCGGCTCTGTTCGCCCATCCCTAAAAGATAATATTCCATTTAGTTCAATGGGGTTTGAATTTCTGAACTTTGTTCGGAAGTTCGGACCGAATTCGAATAGTTCGGTCGACCGAACTTCCAAACCAAATTTCCGAAGTGAACCAAACCAAACCGAATTTCCAAACTCAGTTCTGTTCGCCCATCCCTATAAGGAACAGGAGGCGCCTGTCAATATTAGTTTCTCCCAGTTTAGTCCATAGCTTAGACCTAGGTATCTTATCGAATGCAGATTTTAAATCTAGAAACATAACAAACAGTTTGCTGCTAGATTGGGTATCTTTGTTTATTAAATGTGAGAGAATGAATCAGTGGTCCAAAGTGGATCCGCCCTTGTTCATCAAGGGTACATTCCCCTCATTCAGCCATTTCTTTAATTTAGTCAGAAGATGTTTAGAGTACAATTTTCCAATAAGGTTCAGCAGACTAATAGGTCTGTAACTGCTTGGTTGTGCCCTGTCACCTTTTTTATAGATGGGAACTACTATGGATACTTTCCAGCCCTGTGGCATTTTCCCTGTCATATCAATGTAGGAGAACAAGGAGGGCAAAAGAGGGACCCACCATGATGTATGCTCCCTCAGGAGTTCTGGTGGAATCAGATCTTCTCCAGGTACCTTACCTGACTTAAGATGCTCTGTAAGATCCCTTATTTCATCATGTGTTATTCGGGGCCATACTGGGGCTCTACCAGGTGGGCAGGGTCACCAAAGTCCATTGTTACCTTGTTGTAAATAAGGTCAAAGTACGATTCCCATATCGTTTGGGGGATATTATAGTATGCCAGATTCTTACGCCTTCCCATTGCGCCATTCACCATCCACTAAAAACCAGCACTGTCTTTTCCCTAGGCTTTAATGTCGAGTTGTTTCCAGAAGATTTTAGCATAAGAAACCATCTTGTTATGAATAAGTTTCCTATAGGTTTTCTTTAATTCATAAAATTCCCTAGGGACTTTCATGAGGTTAAAGCACCTGTATGCTAAATAAATCCTAGTTATTTCTGTTTTCGTATTGGAACTCTCTATCAAACCAACTGGGATTGTACCTGGTCATGTTAACCGTATTAACTTCCATAATCTGTTTAAGTCTGAGTACGATACCCTTGAAAGTTGTGATCGGATCCCATCACTAATACCAGCAATACATGACTCCCAAGAGGAAAGGGTATCGGGGAGAGCAAGAAATTCTATAACTTGCATGTTTGTAGCTTTACTCCATTTTGGACGAGTGTATTTGTCCAGTATCGTGCACTGGTCCAAAAGCAGGGCATATCTAGCAGTAGTTCTAACATCTGAACACACTTGTAATCGCAGGGACAAAGGTTGATGGTCACTCAATTGATGTAAACCTACAACAAATTCCTCCACTTTGGGAACCAAACCCAGAAAAAGAATGAAATAATCAATCACACTCCCCCCTTTATCAGATAGGTATGTCAGTTCCCCCATAGAGGTCTCCCTGGACAATCCCATTTAGAATTTGAAGATTCAAACGATGAGGCATCTTTTAAAAAGTCATGCTGGTCGCATTTATACCTGTATCTTTGGAACATCTATCAACCAGCTAGTTGGCCTCCTGATCATCTCCTACATTTGCAAGCTTTGTACAGAACCTCAGTATCTTTGCCAATTCTGGCATTAAAGTCACCAGTCAGAATCAAATGAGCCTCAGGAAATTGTAACAAAAGACCCACAATATATTCCTCCAATTGCTGCCAAAAGTCAGCACTGTATCCCTTTGAGGAAGCAGGCGGGAGATAAACAGTTATGAGTATATACCTGAGGTACAGCTGGGACAATAAAGGACCTAGTGCAATAGGTGGACAAACTTGCAAAGTAGTAATTTTAAAATCTAAAGAGTTAGAAACAAAACACGCCAATCCCCACATCAGTTTGCCTTTAGTGCTTAACGATGTTGCAGGCATATGAAAAGATGCATAACCATTTAATTCAATAGAACCACGAGCCCAAGTTTCCTGAAGAAAAATAATATCAAAGTGGTTCAGAAAATCCAAAGAGACATGGTCAGTCTCCTCCCCAGCTATGTTCCATGAGCAAAAAACCAGTCTCCTCCTTGGGTTGTCCAAGTTGAAATTTCAAACCAAAGAGCAGGTTAGAGATGGATTCATATTGTCCACTAGAGGCACAACAGAATTCCCCTTTTTTGGCCACCTCACCCAGCATAGGCATATCTGAAAGATTTTGTCCCCTATTTGATGTTATTTCCAAGATCACCTTTGGAATCTCATCTTTCACAGTGTCCTGGAGAAACAGCAGCCCAGAACTACAAATGCTTATCAGTAAGCACAGCACCCACATAAGTATCAGTCGTGTTTAGCTCCAGAGTCCAGGCGCGGCTCCTCCTGCAGGGAGTTATGGGCGTTGCCCCCCAAAGCCATGCAGGGGGACCGCTGTGGCTTTAGTTTAAAAAAACAAAACAAAAAAAAACGGCGCTGCTGTTTCTGACAGCTACAGCAGCCTCTGAGCTGCTGCAGAGGCTGCTGTAGCTGTCACTTAACCTGTTCTCCCTTCGGGGACCCACCCACTCCACTGGGAGAGGGAGTGGGTCGCCGAAGGGACAAAAAGGTTCAGCAGCTCAGCCGCCCAAAGCATTTTCCTATAGGAAAACGCGATTGGGGTGGCTGAGCTCCTCTGTCCACAGCACGTATGGGACGTGCTGTGGAGGGAGGGGCTGAGCCTTCTATTGCGCTCAATGGGCGCAATGGAAGATCTCGCCAGGGTGGTCGGGCTGACAGCCCTGGTGAGATACTATAGCTTGGTGGGGACTGGGTAGGGAGCAGCACGCGTGCGCGCGCTCCTCCCTGCTCAAAGCCCACGCGCCATAGTTCCCCGTGCTGCCGCTTCCCTGCGCTGCTGGGGGGGAGTGGCAAGGCTGCAGCATGCTCTTCAAGCCTTGAAGTCTTAGAGCAT
>QEPC01007937.1:3826045-3836531 GCA_003113815.1 Sphenodon punctatus
GCTTGATGTGCATGTAGACTGTGTTTTCTTCCATCCAATGTTAACCCTGGGAGCTCCTGGGTTGTGCCAGGGTTTTGCCACTGTTTCCCTTTTAAGCTTGAAGTGCATTTTAGACTGGGTTTTCTTCCATCTGATGTTAACCCTGGGAACGCCTGGCTGCTGGGTTATGCCCTGGCTCCACCTACCATTGCCCTGGCTCCGCCTACCGTTGCTCTG
Organism: Sphenodon punctatus; assembly: GCA_003113815.1. Classification (NCBI taxonomy): domain Eukaryota; kingdom Metazoa; phylum Chordata; class Lepidosauria; order Sphenodontia; family Sphenodontidae; genus Sphenodon; species Sphenodon punctatus. The sequence goes on from QEPC01007937.1 coordinate 3,826,262, forward strand.
GCTCCGCCCACCATCTCGCCGGACGGCCTTACTGCCCCTCCAAACTAAAAAGCCACCAGCCGCCCCTGCCAGAGTTGAAAAACCAGTGCCCTGAACTGTAGGGAAGTCAGTATGGGCCAAAATACCCAAATCATTCTCAGCTAAAGATTTATTCAAAGATGGTAAATCCTCTGTCCCAGAGTTGCAGGGATCCAAACCCAGAACCCCCTCCATACTTTCATGAGGGAACTAGAAGGTTTCTGGAGTTGGTTGGCAGGCCACTGCCTCCCTCAAAGGGCAGGAATTTAAACATGAGTCCTCTACCAGACGATTTGGGCCCTGACTCTTTTGGAATTTCTCTGGATATTGAGCCTCTTTGCATAAGGGCAATAGTTGACTAAAGCCGACCACGTTTATTACCTCATTGGCTAAAAACCCCTGGGGCTTAGCCAAAGCAGGAATAGGTATATCCTGTGACATCATTCCCTTTATCCCCAGAACTGCTTGCAAACCGGAGCTGATTTGCTGATTTTCATTCCTTGAACATTCAGGGAACTGCTGGAACTTTCCTGCCTTAATTGTCACCAACTATTCATAGAGGTTAGACATTCTATTGAGTATATCCTTTGATCCTGTTCCTCCATTACCTGATCCTCCTAGCTTCTGTACTCCTGGGATTAGATCCCCAGTGTTGCCAGCCCCGCTGTCTCATAAATCAAGAGACAAAAAAAATCAAGACATTTGGTATATAAATAATGAGTTGCTATTTTTTCAAACATAAACCATAAACTAAAACTAAAAAAAACCCACACCAACCAAACAAAAATATGTAAATGACTGCTGTGTCCTTGGGGGCCAGGAGGGGAGAGCTGCTGGCCTCTCTCCCACACCATGCTTCCCAATGGCCACTTTCCACCAAGCCTCCTGATCTCTAACCTGTTTCCAGGGGGACTGATCACGGATGCGCTGTGTGGATTCAGAGCTGTAATTTACAGATTAATTATTAATTTGGATCCCATTGAAGTCAATAGGAAATCAATCCATATCCCTATCTGTAGTTTTTCCTGGGGCAGTAGGGATGGGCGAACAGATCGCGGTTCAGGTTCGACTGCGTTCGGTTCAGCTGCGTTCGGTTAGTTCGCCGAGTTCGGGTTTGGCTGTTTGGTTCGGTCATCCGAACAGGCCATTTGGTTAGGCTGTTCGGCTGTTCCATTCGGCCGTTTGGGAAATGTTGTTATGGGTGTTTTTTGTTTTTATATGGTTTTTTGGTTTTTTATTGGGTTTTATATGGTTTCTTTTGTTTTTTATTTGGTTTTTTTGTTTTTATATGGGGTTTTTTATTTTTATTTTTTATCTAATATTATATATATCTATGTACACTAAATCTAACTGCTATTAACTATTTTAAATGCTATGAACTAAAACTAAATCACTAACGCTATCTCTATCACTAAGCTAACTCCTACTATCTATCCATATCCATATCCATATCCATATCCATATCCATATCCATATCGATATCCATCTATCTAGATAGATGGATATATCCATATATATGGGATGGGGGGGAATCACAAACAGAAGAGGAGTCTGTAGTGAAATACATACATACTCAATGAGTCTGTACCTGTCTCTTATACACATCTAGATGTGTATAAGAGACAGGTTTCCTATAGGTTTTCTTTAATTCATAAAATTCCCTAGGGACTTTCATGAGGTTAAAGCACCTGTATGCTAAATAAATCCTAGTTATTTCTGTTNAAATACATACATACTCAATGAGTCTGTACAGTGAAATGCATAACACAAGGTTTCAGTTTAAGGTTTAAGTTTCATTTCAGTACAAAACTGAACACCGTTCGGTGTTCGATTTGTTCTGTATGTTCGCGTTCGTGTTCATGTTCATGTTCGGTCATCCGAACAGGCAGAGTTTGGGCCGAACTCCGAACTTCTGAACCATGTTCGTCCATCCCTACTGGGCAGTGACCATGACCTCCCCTACCCCCAGACCTCTGGAATGGTACATACTGGTCTCAGAAGGGTTGAGTAAAGCTCTGCCGGCCCGCTGCTGTGGGGGGGCTCCTGGCAGGCTCCCTCACCACAGCACACTGCCAAACTCCCTGCTCTGGATCGTGCATGTGCAAAATGGCCACCAGGCCCATTTTACACATGCACAACTGTTTTCCAAAATGGTGGCAGCAGTGTCATTACCATTTTGGAAAAGTGGAGCTGGTCTGTGCATGCACAAAATGGCTGGCTGCTTCCCTTTTCCAAAGCCATTTTGGAAAAGGGTTGTGCATATGCAAAATGGTCCCAGTGGCTATTTCGCACATATCCGCTCTGGAGTAGGGAGCTCAGAAGTGCGCCATGGCAAAGAAGTCTTCCAGGAGGCCCCCACAGCAGCAGCAGCAGACTGGCGGAGCTTTAATCAGCCCTCCAAGGCCGGTAAGTAACATGCCAGAGCCCCAGGGGATGGGGGTGGGGAGAAGCCCATATCTGCAAATGGCAGGCCCTGGTACAGACTGCCTCAGATTAATCTGTAAGAACCCCTTATGGGCAGTTACAAATTTATCCGAATCTGAAATAGACACCCTTACTGATTAGAGTGCTGCACACAGGTGGGAAGAAGCTTCCCTGCTTCCCTCGCACTCATATAATTTACTGTTGGGTCCCACATCAACTCTGCAGAGTGCAGCATGGTGGGGGAGACAGAGCAAGCCTCCCAATCTCACAAGATTAGTGACACTAATCGCGAGATAGTGAGGGAGGCTTAGAAACACAATCTCTTCTGATAAACTTGTGAGAGTTGTCAACGAAGGATCATTTCCTCCTTATGACCTCTGTGATGAGCTTAGCTCTTCCGGAGTTTAGAGAAGTAGCTGGGAGATCTCCCTTCCCCTACTCCTAACCGCTCTGTATATTGCTAGGTCTGTCTTGTCTCTCCTGGAACCTTTCCTTTGACTATCTTCTGAGTTCTGATCTTATCTGTCCCTCTCTTACATTTGGCCTCAGATGGTGTAGGACTGGCCCTGAGCCAGGCTGGGTTAGGGGTATTTGAACAGCCTTGAGTCCTCCCCACTTTGGGTAATCACTCTGCCCCTGATCGTCTGGAAGAGGCCCAATTTGTGCCCAGAGATAGAGTGAGCCCAAAATTTAGGATAGGCGCAAAACTCCATTAGGCCTATTCCTTGGGTGCTATGTGTCTCTCTTTACAGTAACTCATCGATTTCCCAGGTGATCTTTAGGTCAGAACTGGATCAAATCTGGATCCCGACCTTGATCAAAAGGAACCATTAGCCAACCAGTCCCCCCTATGCATAACCTGAAATGCTATAGGGATTGGGGTTTCATCACAGAAAACACGAGGAAAGGGGGATGAACTCTCCAGAAGGCTGCACTGTAGCAGCTGGCTTGTCAGAGGGAGAGCCAAGGGCAGAGCCTGTGAATGGAGACTGTACTGATGCACTTATTCAACTGTGAATAAATCACGGCGGGCTGTTGAAAGAACCGGGAAATGCTGTGGCTTGTGGACTGGAGTCTGCAGCAATTTACTGCAGTGCTCTGTTTTACTCTGATTTTGCATAGAGACAGAAGGAAGCCTTACGTCAGCACAGTCATGCTGGGGACATCCACAAAAGAAAGCAGTGCTGTCATTGCTAGGGATAGAGATTTGGGGAGCAAAGGGTCACTCTCTTCTTCACTGACCTTTGCTGAGAAGTGAGATGAATGACTGGAAATAATGTGCAGATGGGTAAGTGGTGAGGGTCTAGACTGTGTGTGTGTTGGGTCTGTTCAATCTGTTGCACACTTCAGAATGCAAAAAATCTCTTGAGTCAAGCCATGTCCCTGTCTGAGGCAAGCTTGTGCCTGGGGCTATTTAGCAGCCCTCAACTGGCAGTGTTGTCTAAGAAGGCAATGGCTGCTGTACACTTCATCTCCTAACAGATCAGGAGGCTTCCTTTGTGACATGCAGGAATGATCTGTCTGAGAATGAAGCCACGGACAATTGAGAATTTTAAATGGAGTGTGCCCTACCCGTTGGTCATATTTCTTCCCTGCCCCCTGCCCAGAGTACATGCACCCTGTCCCTCCAGTCTGCCCCAGGTGTTTGGTTTGCTTTTCCTGTATCAACAAGATTGGGAGGAATGAGCTCCCATGCAGTTGTGGTGAGGCAGGGCAGGCCCATAGATAGTTCTGGGATCCTGAGGAGAGTTCCAAAGCAAACAAAACCTGCTAGCGCTATTGTCGAGTGAAATGTTCCATGAGCTGGCCCCACAGCTGGCACATTTGTTCAAAGGAAAAAGGGCGGGGGGAGTTAGCTAGAACAAGAAACCCAAGCAAAGCTGATATTGATGAAAAGCATGTTGCAGCACTAGGAACAGTTTATTCAAAGGAAAATATTAGTCTTGTGCTGGCTGGTCCAGCCAGTGTCAGCCTGGATTATCAGCAGTCCAGCTGGGAGTCATTAGGGGTGGGACATCTGGCAAAAAACTGGTTACCGGTTTTACCAGTTACCAGTTTACAAAAACCCGGTTTATCGGATTAAAACCAGTATACCGGTACCGGATTTATTCCATTGATTTCAATGGGGAACTGTCCCCATTGGGGGAAAAAAACAATACCTCCCCCCTCCCCCTCCCAGGCTGTGTGGGTGGAAGGGGGGCACCTCCCACCCACCCTGCTCAACCTGGATTTAATTTTTTATTTTATTTTTTACCCTAAGTTCCTACTAGTGCGGGCTCCAGGCCGCCACCGGTGACCTGGAGCCCGCACCAGCAGGTACTAGGGTGATTCCTGGGGTGGGGGGTGGTTTAACACACCCCCACCCAAGGGATCACCCTACCTCCCCACCCAGGGATCGCCTACCTTTGGCGCTCCAGGAGGCGGCGGCGGCAGCACGGCGGTCTGGCGGCTTCAGCGCTGGCTGGTGGCTTCAGCACTTTCTAGGCCTTCTGGGGAAACCTGGAAGTTCCCCAGAAGGCCTAGTAAGTGCTGAAGCCACCAGCCAGGGCTGAAGCCGCCGGACCGCTGTGCTGCCACCACCGCCTCTGCCTCTGCCACCCGGAGCGCCAATGGTAGGCAATCCCTGGGTGATCCCTGGGGTGGGGGGGTGTTAAACCACCCCAGGGATCACCCTAGTACCACAGTGCCTACCTGCTGGTGTGGGCTCTGGGTTGCCGGCGGTGGCCCGGAGCCCCCACTAGCAGGGACTTCGGGGAAAAATTTTTTTAAAAAAAAATCCAGGCTGGGCAGGGTGGGTGGGGGGTGTCCCCCCTTCCACCTGCACAGCCTGGACTGGGGAGGGAAAGTGGTTGGGGGTTTTTTGTTTCTTTTTTTACATTGCCGCCATTCATTTCAATGGCTGCAATGTTAAAAAATCCAGCACGGGGATCCAGTACCGGTACCCCCAAATACCAGAGTAATCTGATACTGCCGGTACAGCAAAATACTGGCAGTATCGGATACCGGATGTACTGAACTTCCCACCCCTAGGAGTCATGCTCAGGTGGGGACTGCCAGCTCTTGCACTCTGGTAGCCTTGCATCACTGCCCCTTAGCCCCTACACTAGTTCTCTCTCCTTTGCCTTCCTGCCCTAGGCATCAAGAAATCAGTGCTGAACAAGGAGCCATTGTCTTGGCAGTTACCGGACCAGCCTACTTAGAGGCTTCCTCCATTGGGGGGGTTATCTTGTTTGGCTAGGTCATTGTGCAGACAAAAACCTCCAAGGGCCATGGATGTAAAATCAAGGGGGATGGAGGGACATGTCCCCCCGAGTTTGAGTGCAGGGAACAGCCTTCTTGTTAATTTCAGCCCTTCTGCTGCTGTCGGGGTTATGGAGGCTGAAATTAAGGAGGGGACAATCCTCTGCTCCCCACCAGCACAGATATTTCCCCAAAGCCAGATGAGTGGGTGGAGCTGCTGTCATTTTGGAGAGTCAGGGGGTAGGACTTTGGGAGGGTCAAGGGCAAGAAGCTTTCCCCCTTAAACTGTTACTGCAATGCAGGGTAGATGGGGAGGACTGGACAAAAAGATAAGAGCAGTCAGTCAGGCAAGGCCTGGGGATCCCATACAGTGCAGCCCTCCCTCAACCTTGCATGCGGGCAGCCACCTTGCTTTAATGTCTGCCATTAATGTAGCAGATGTGCATCACCCAAACGCTGTGCCTGGGAGTCCAAGCCAATTGCCAGATTTCCTAACAGGTTAGTCTGGCAAGGAGAGACCCTGATTTACTCATTCTGGCCAGCTTGTTTTTTCTGACTGTTTTTCTTTTCCCTTTCTTTCAGTCCACAATCTTTCCCTATTTTCAGTACCAGCCACTGCATGGGAATGTCTGGCTACACTGATCCCACTATTTGAAAGCATTTCCCATTCTTGCCAACAACCAATGTCTATCTTTTGGATATTTGGGAGCCAGGGTGAAATGCAGCTCTAGCCCCACACAGCTCTTTCTCTATGGGTGTTTACAAACATGATGGAAGCCCGCTTAGAAGGGATGTGCGAACGCGGTTCTAATGTTCGGAGTTTGGACCAAACTCAGTCTGTTCGGATGACCAAACCGAACGTCCGAACCAAACTCGAAAACGACTGAACAGTTCGGTCATGTTTGGGTGAGTTCAGATGAGTTTGGGGGTGGGAAAAACATGACTGGAAGGCCCATTTGGGTGGGGAAAATGTGACTGGAAGGGGGAGGCAGCTGAAGAGAAGACTTCCTGGCACCAGGGATGGAGCCCAGAGGTGGTCTCAGGGCCAAATGATATTGATACCGAAAAAAATCTTCAAATTCGGTATCAATATCAGTACTGATAGCGCTATTTTGAATGTTCTGCCATGTTCGGTCATACCGATCTCCGCTGAACCGAACAACTGAACCCGAACTTGGTTTCCGAACTGAATGACCAAACAGCCAAATGTCATAACATTCTGTTTGCACATCCCTACTGCTTAGGCTCACTGTGACCCATTTTAACCTATGGGCCACCGTCACATTTGTTGGAGTCCTGCCAGATGTTCACCTGGGATTTCTACTGGGCATGGTAGCAGCTAGACTGGGCTATGGTCCTGGAATTCTATGCGGTCACAACCTGGGCTACAGCCAGCTATAAACAAATTTATAGCCTGCTGTGGCCTGGTCCAGATCGGGTCTGCCATGACAGCCATCATAGGCCACCATGGCTGCCCGTCATGGTGGGGAGGGGGGCACTGGGCACAGCACAGGGACATTCATGCAGCTCCCCGCCCTTCCCAGTAACCCAGCTGGTACGTTTGTTGGCTCGCCTGACCCACTTCTGACTATGGTGCCAGCAGCTTCTCAGTCTGGATTGCATTGTGATGGCAGCACTCTGCTGTCACTTCTGTTAACACCCTATGTCTAGCATAGCTTCTGTGTGTCTCACTAGCGACGCGATATGTGGCTGCTGTGATCCTTTTACTCACTGAATCAGGCCACTTTTACTCATGACAAAATGGGTTCTTATAAGTTCTCAAGATAATACCAGGTGTTATAAATGCTGGAGTTTTGTAATGTGTGAATGCACTATTCCACCTTTATGCAGTGAGATCACACAGCCTTGACTGCTTTTACACGAGCGGGTCACCATGGCGCAACCCGCTCGCATGATATTTCAAAATCCTGCAAGACGGGATTAGACGAGACAGAAGTCTGGGATCATGCACTTTGAAGGCGGTTGTGCATTGTTTTCAGACCACAAATTAAATACCTCACAGTTGAGGTACTTATTTGGTACAACACAAAACTAGAGGAAAATCAAGCACTGACTTTTGATGAGTTCAAAAACGCAGTTCTTGAAGAGTACAGGATCACCCCAGAAATCTTTCGCCAGAAATTGCGCAACTTTAAAAAAGGAGATGGTATGTCTTATTCTGATGTGTGTAATATGTTGAAACAGTATGGGGTGAAATGGTTAGATGCATGAGGGAATGCTACTGGGGACCAGATCATCGATCTGGTGGTGCAGGAACAGTTCTTTCATGTTTGTAGCCCCAACCTAAAAGCACACTTGCTTAATCAGAGAATCAGGAATATTAAAGAGGTGAGTAGGAGGGCAGACAAATATACTGCAAATGCTAACTCAGCTTATGGGGAAAGGAAGTCAAACAATGGGAAAAAGCCCAAACAAGGGTTTTTACCAAAAGCAGAATGGGTATAAACCTCCCAACTCTGAGAAGGGTAACCAGACCCAGAACAAACCAAATGAAAATGTGGGGGGGGCAGGGATCCCCTAGACCCCAAAGAGCACACAATCCACAGACCAATCCCATAACCTGTTATTCCTGTCACCAGACAGGACACATAGCAAAACGTTGCCCCAACCCTAGGAAAATTGAGGGCCAAACCAGACCTAAGATTGAAGCTAACTTGGCCTCAGTGAAGGCAGATACTCCTGCAGGGGATTATATCTGTTACACACTCCACGATCCACCCACAGAAAATGCACATCTCTTCAGACCAGCCAAAGTAAATGGCATGCCCTGTGTGGGCCAAATTGATAATGGAGCTGACATGGTCACGGTCAGAGAGGATTTGATCCCGAAATCATGTTACACCCCCCGCAAGGTCTACATAACTAACTACATGGGACAGGAAGATGAAAACCCCACAGCCGAGGTAGAGTTGGAATGGGAGGAGGTGAAGGGACAAATCAAGGTGGCCGTGCTCCCAAAAACTGCAAAGAATAAGCTGTTGGTGGGGAACGCTATAAACAAATGGTTGTTGAACGGGAGGGTGGAAAAAGCCCAATCCCAGGAACTTGGGGAGCCAGAGAGCAATCCGGAAAGGGAGGTAGAGGGGCAGCAAGGCTCTGACAGCCCCAAACAGTTGCACCTCAACCCCTGAACTCCACTGGGGACCAGGCCCAAACTGAATCCCAAGCCCAGCCAGCAGATGTGGCTGGGACAGGACCAGAAGGGGACCTGGGGAGTCCTAACCCACATGGAGATGAGCAAGACACAGACCCAAGGTTAGAATATGCAAGTAAAAACTTGACTGCAATGCAAACTGATTTCAGAACAGAACTGACAAATGATGTGATTTTACAGGGAATCAGGGTAGCAGCTGATGAGGGAACCCCAACTGAATCACAAGGGGCAAAATACTCATGGGAACACGGGTAACTTTATAAGATCCTACCCCAGGGAAGTGATAGGAGGAGAGGGGATCAGCTCAAGAACCTAGTGGTGCCAAAAACGTTGAGAGGACTTGCTTAACCTGGCACATTCCTCTCCCTTTGTGGGACACCTAGGAGTAAAGAGAACACTGCAAAGGCTACAATTAAATTTTGAATGGCCAGACATGAAAGGGGATGTTAGAATATTCTGCCAGGTGTGTGGCTCCTGCCAGAGGAACAAGAAAGGGAACGATCCAATAAAGGTGCCCCTGCACCTCCCCCTATTATCAAAGTGCCTTTTCACAGGATGGGGATGGATATTGTAGATCCCATGAGAAAAGCCTCCAGCTCTGGGAAAAAATACCTACTAGTTGTGGTAAATTACACCACTAGATATCCTGAAGCTGCAGCCCTTAGGAGAATTGACACTGCTAGTATAGCAGACACATTACTGGAAATTTTCAGTAGGGTGGGTTTTCCCAAACAGGTCATAACAGATAGAGGGGCAAATTTCCTCTCAAATATCTTCCAACAGCTCTGGAAGTTATGTGATGTGAAGCACATAAAGACAGCTCCATATCACCCCCAAACAAATGGGTTAGTGGGACACTGAAGCAAATGCTAGCTAACATCATGAGCAACAGAGCAAATAATTGGGACAAACTGTTGCCGTACCTCCTAATTGCATATAGGGACGTACCCCAGGAATCCACAGGATACTCTCCATTTGAATTGCTGTTCAGAAGGAATGTGCGGGGTCCCCTGGATCTAGTAAGGGACTCCTGGGAACACTCAGAGGAAATTGAAGGACAGCCTATAACTAAATATGTCCAGCAATTCAGACAGAAAGTGAGCTCCATGTTACAGGAGGCACAGGAAAGCCTGACCAGCAGCCAAGAAGCCCAAAAGATAAAATATGACAAAGTCAAAGACAGAACTTATAACCCAGGGGATACCATGCTAGTAATGAGACCAACCAACAAAGTTGGGGGGCAAGCCATTTGGGATGGCCCATACCACATAATTGATAAGAAAAATGAGGTCACTTATGGGATTAACAAACCCAACTCCAGGACAGCGGCACAAGAATTTCACGTAAACAGAACCAAAGATTACCATGATAAGGAAACACAGATTTGGCTGCAGGGGATGGGGGGGGGGGGGG
>QEPC01007937.1:3838245-3880980 GCA_003113815.1 Sphenodon punctatus
AATGGGGACACAGCGCCCCATTGAAACCAATGAAATAAAACCGGTACCGGTTACCGGATTTAATCCGGGAATCCGGTTTTCGTAGAACCGGTAACTGGTAAATCCGGTAACCGGTAATGGGCCCGGGGTCCCACCACTACTGGGTTCTACATTCATGAGATTAATGGATCACATCCTAGAAGGGATGCGCGACTTTGCCTCGGCTTATATAGATGACCTGGTGATCTACAGTGACACATGGAATACGCATGTAAGCCACGTACTACACAGCATTAAGGGGGCAGGACTAACAATAAAACCATCAAAGTGTAAATTTGCTATGGGTACCATTACATACCTAGGGCACAAAGTGGGAAACGACAAATTAAGTCCTCGAAAAGACAAAGTAGAGGCTATTTGCTCCTGGCCTGCACTCACAACCAAAAAACAGATCCAGAGGTTCATAGGCAGGACTGCTTACTTCTGCTGCTATGTCCCACAGTTCAGTGCCATAGCGACCCCCCTAACTGACAAATGTAAGAAACGATGCCCAGAGAAGGTACAGTGGTCAGCAGAGTGTCACAAAGCATTTGACACACTTAACAGAGCTCTGTCTGAGGCACCAGTGTTAATCAGCCCAGATTATGACAAGGAATTCCATGTCTGGATGGATGCCTCTGACACCGGCCTGGGAGCAACCCTCACACAAAAAGGGGAGGATAGAATAGACCGTCCCATTGCATACTGTAGCAAGAAACTGCTCCTACGGGAAAAGAATCTGGCAACCATTGAAAGAGTGTCTGGCCATAGTGTGGGCTGTCAAGAAACTTAAAACTTACATATTTGGTAGGACGTTCACGGTATACACTGACCACTCACCTCTGACATGGCTTAATAATGTTAAAGACTCCAAACTGCTGAGATGTAGCTTGTTTTTGCAGGAATTTGACATGAGAATTGAACACGTAAAAGGTAAACAAAATGTGGTAGCTGATGCACACTCACGCAGGGACACTTCAGTCTAATCATGTTACGGGACACTGTTGTGACCACTCCACATGATATGGAAGGGGGGGGGAGCTGTCACAAGGAGATACTGGACTATAGGGCTAACAAATATGTAAAACTGAAGGTTAAACATGTATGTAATGTTAAAACTGAGAACTGTAAACTCACTTCATGTAATCATGTAATGTAAAACTGAGAACTAGAAATTCAATCCAAGTACCAGAGAGAGACAATGATATGCCAAGGTGTATTCAGAAAGGCTAACACCTTTGGAGACACGAAACAGAAACCCTATTGAGTTGCAAATAGGGCTCTTCCTTTGCTTACGTGACACAGAACACACAGAGTTCTCCAGGTGGGAAAAGTGAGATAAAGCATTGGTTCCCAAACTGTGGTCCGCGGACCCCAGGGGGTCCACGGGCCTGCTCTTGCGTTCTGCTTGGTTTTGGTGGGTTTTTTTGCATTGCAGAGCTAAGCCCGCCACCGGGCTGCCTGTCCTGTCTTTTTTTCCCCCCCTCCTCCCCGACCCCTCCCCTCTCCTCCACCGCCGGGCCCACACCACCATAACCCGACACAGCCTAGAGCGGCAGATTGGGGGGGGGCGCTCCTGCCTGACGGGTGATGCATGGGCCTCCCCATGCCCTGCTGGGCCAATGCCACCGGTGGGCTGAAATGCCAGCCCCTTAGCAACTTCTGCCACTGGCGGAAGTATTCACACACGAGGCAGACTCAGGCAGAAGCACGGCGCTGGCAGATATTTGAAGAGTCAAGCGGGAGCGGAGTGCTGCCGCCGAGCTCCTGGAAGGTAGAGAGAACTCAACTGAGCAACCTGGTGAGGGGTGAGTCTGATATAGACTGTGCGCCCCCTCCTCCCAGCAGTTCTGCAGGGTCCCCGGCCAGGCACTGCAGCCGGCTTCTTCCTCCCTCCCTGGCTCCCCTCCACCCCAGATTCTCACCACTTTCCCTCCCTCCCTGTCTCGGATGGCTCCCCTGCACCCCCACCCCGCATCCCAGCACTTTCCCTCCCTCCCTGGCTCCCATGCACCCCCACCCCAGATCTCAGCGCTTTCTCTCCCTCGCTGGCTTCCCTTCACCCCCACCCTGGATCCCAGTGCTTTCCCTCCCTCCTCAACTCCCCTGCACCCCAAAACTTTCCCTCCCTCCCCAGCTCCCCTACCCCAGATCCCAGCGCTTTCTCCCCCTCCCTGGCTCCCCTGCACCCCCACCCCAGATCCCAACGTTTTCTCTCCCTCGCTGGCTCCCCTTCACCCCCACCCTGGATCCCAGCACTTTCCCTCCTTCCCTTCCTCCCCTGCACCCCACCCCACCCCAGATCCCAGTGCTTTCCCTGGCTCCCTTGCATCCCTACCTTGGGTTCCAGAATGTTTCCTCCCTCCCTGGCTCCCCTCCACCTCCAACCTGGATTCCAGCACTTTCCTCCCTCCCTGGCTCCCCTGCACCCCCACCCCAGATCTCAGCGCTTTCCCTCCCTCCCTGGCTCCCCTGAACCACCACCCCAGATACCAGAGCTTTCCCTCCCTCCCTGACCCCCATGCACCCCAGATCTCAGCACTTTCTCTCCCTCTCCAGTTCCCCTGCATCCCCACCCCAGCTCCCAGCACTTTCTCTCCCTCCCTGGCTCCCCTGCACCCCCACCCCGGCTCCCAGCACTTTCTCTCCCTCCCCAGCTCCCCTTCACCCCCACCCTGGATCCCAGCACTTTCCCTCCCTCCCCAGCTCCCCTTATGATAAATGGTAATGAAGTGAAATGGTAATGGAAACCTCCTTTAGTTTCTCTTGTAAGGTTGTCAGTTGTCAGATAACTGATTGTGGGTTTTTTTAATACTGGCAACCAGAATAGTGAACACCCAGTTTGATGGTGCTAGTTTAGGCTCTGATGGGATTTGTGCTGCTGGTACAGTGTTTTGAGGACAGGAACCTTTTATAGTCAGCATTATTATGAAACCCTTGGCTGCAACTTGGAATTTAGATGGATGAAATAATAGCATTAAAGCTAGTTTGTAGCTTTACTTACACAGTAATCACAGATCTAATCTAAAAGCAGTTCCCTGGTACAGTTGTCTCATGAATTTGTGGCTGAGTGAAGGATCTTGCCCACCAAGAGTTTATGCAGGAGATTATTTTTCCATCCCTATGTTGAATTATCTCAGGGTGAGTTGCCCAAGGCTACAAACTCTCAGCTTCAGGGTGCTGAGGCTGTGAGGGTAAACTAGATAAGGATTGCAATGCACTTTGGTCACTGACATCACATTGTCCTCTTAAGGCGGCTGGTAAATTGATACCATGGGCCGGTGGCTAAGGCAAATTGGGGGGGGGTCTTATGCAAATTTAGGGGTGTGTCTTATGCAAATTTGGTGGGGGTCCATGGCTCATTGGGAAATTTGAAAAGGGGTACTTGGTCACAAAAAGTTTGGGAACCACTGAGATAAAGGAACTTGAAAACATATAAAAGGGGAGATTGTTGCTATCAAAAAGACAACTGGAATTCAATTCAACCACTGACTCAGAGTCTAGGATCGAAGCTGGGGGAAGGGCAGTAGCCTGCCAGCCAGCTTTGCTGAAGCGATGCTTTGAGAGAAGAACTTTGCTTTCTACCAGCTAAGAGACAAAGTGCCCAGCCCCAGCATCAAGTTGAGAACGAATTCAAGTGCATGAATGTTTTGCAGGGTAAGAGTTATCTAGGGACTCACCAGGACAGAGCAGGAATGCGTTATTTTACTGTTTGCTTTATTAGCCACTCTGTGTCAAACTATCTTTTCTTCTGTAATCAATAAACTTTCTTATCTTCTAAGAAAGTGTCTGTTGTCTAGCATTGGGGACACAATCTGAGTACTTGTGCTTTCAAGCACTGGCGACAGTGGGTGTTTTCAGACATGATGGGGCGACTTTGCCCCGTCCAAAAAACAACCCAGAGATTAACCGCCGGGATCACCCAGGCACAGCAAACAGACGTGCCGGGGAGCCCGGCAGGGAATCAGGGAGGGGAGGGGCTGCGCGGTGCAACGTGCACGGCCCTGCCCCCTCCACGCTCCCTCGCCACCTGCCCTCTGGGGAGATGGGCGGGCAGTGAGGCCAATGCCGCTGCAGCGTCTGGCCGAGTTTACCACGGCCCGGAATCCCACTGGGGATTTTGGGCCGTGATAGCCGACCAAACGTTACTTTTTATTGATGCCCGCCTGGAATCACTTTCATCACGCTTCCGGAGATTCTTGCACCGGGAGCCCGGGAAGCATGGTTGAAATTGACCCCATGTGGGTATTCAGTGTGGCGAACATCTGGCGGCCGCCGAACAGACGTGCAGGGCACAGTGACCCCAGGTGGGTATTCACTGTGGTTCACTGTGATCTCATCACATCTGAAAATACCCAGTGTGTAAACAGGAAGTTTCTGGGAGGTTGGGAGACAACAGGATTATCCCACTTGCAGGACTGAATCAGCCAGAGAGAGAACTGGTTCAGGTGAGCTGCAAGTGAGGGAAATTGAGTCATCTAACCCAGGAAAGTGGGGTATAGGACCCCCAAAACCATGACACCCCCTCCCGTCTTTTACCTGCTGCAGACTTGGCAAACTCCTGCTGCAAATCACTTGCATTCTCCCTGACCCTCACCTCCACCCTGACTATGGTAACAAAAGAAGTTATGCCTGTGAGCCCCCACCCCTCCATTTTAAGTCAGCCAGGCACAAGGAGAGATGGTGGAGGAGCAGGAAATTTTCCCAAGTTGTTTCCATCAGAGATGGTAAATTGCAAACCCGGGGTGGGGCTGAGGGCACTGTTATGGAGACAGGGGGCAGATCACCCAGCCTGGCTTTGGTAGTGTATGCTGGCTGGATAGACCCAGGAAAATGAGCTGCCTATGGGTGAATCCCAGCGGTGCTGCTCCAAGGTTATATGCAGGTTACGCAAGGGGCTTGACTTTTGACTATTTCCCAAGAGTTTTCTTTTCAATTTCCTTTCTCTTTCTCTTCCATTCCTGTATCTCTTGTCTGTTTTTTCTTTTTGAAGTGAAGTCACTCTTTAAAATTGAGAAGTGTTGCCTCTCAGTTCCTTGTAACAACCACAAAGTTCAAAAGCTCAGCTCCTACTCACTCCCAGCACTGCCTGAAACTAAAAACCTCCCTCCCACCGCGCATACTCATACCAGAAACATGTTACATGTGTTTTGTATGTTGGTTTCACAAGCTCTGCTACAAACTAGCTATCCATGATGTACACTATCAATCTAAGAGGAGATTGTCACCCACATAATTCTGAAAATTAAATCATCACTAAAGAATTTAAGCATAATCCAAGCATTGTACAGATGAATTCCCACTGAAATTTGAAGTACAACTGTATTTCAACAAGCAGGACTGCTGGAGAACTCACAGTGTGTGTTCTTGTGGGTGTTGTTTTATTTTGTTATTTGAGTGCATCAAATTGTGCAAAAAAATGAATAATTTGCTGTAAACAATTTCTAATTTTAATGGCAGAAAAAATACAGATTTTGGTGGTTTTAATTAGAGTATTTAGGGTTTCCCCCCCAGAGAGTTTTCAGTTTTTAGCAAAGAAAACTAGGAACCCTGCTGATCAGCTGTGGGGAAGGAAAGAACTGTGAATACAGGGGGCTGGGGGAGCCTAGAAGCTGCAGCACCCAACTCGGTGCTCTGGCCTGAGTCCCCCTTCCCCCCCCCCCCGCACCCAGGGTATTTTCAGACGTTATGAGATCACAGTGAACCACGGTGAATACCCACCTGTGGTCACTGTGCCTCGAACGTCTGTTTGGCGGCCGCCAGATGTTCGCCATGGTCAATCTGCACAAGGGGTCAATTTGAACCACGCTTCCCGGGCTAGCCGGGGGAATGTCCTGGGAAGCGTGGTCAAACGGACCCCTGTCAGGAACCAAAAAAAAGTAACGTCTGGCCGCTCACCACGGCCCGGGATCACCGGCGGGATTCCGGGCCGTGGCGCATTTGGCCGGACGCGGCGGCCGCATTGGCCCCGCTGCCCGCCCGTCTCCTTGGAGGGTGGGCGGCGGGGTACGTGGAGGGGGCGGGGCCATGCGGCCGCACACTGCGCCACGCGGCCCCGCCCCCTCCCGGATTCCCCTCCGGGATTCCCCCGGCACGTTTGATATGGCGTGACGGGGTGACCCCGGTGGGGAACGAATGGGTTGATTTTGGTACGGGGCCAACGGGCCCCATAACGTCTGAAATAACCCCCAGAAGCAGCCTGGGGGGACATAAAAGGGATCCGCCTGCGGCTCCACTGCAGGCCATGAGCTGCCGGCCGTGAGCCAAAGGGTACGGCCCTTTGGGGCCCTTCAGGGATCGTAGGGGGACCAGGGGGGGTTATTATGTTGGTGAGTTGTTTTAGTCAGGTTTTAAGGGGAGGGGGGGAGGGACAGTTTGGGACAAGGGGAAGGGGAGGTCACCCTGGCATTGAACCCTGGTGGAAGCAGAGTAATATGCTGGGGGGGGCACCTGATGGCAGCAGGTGGGGGATGTTGCCCAACTCCCGGTAGCAGAGGGAGGGGGGACAAGGGTGAGATGATGCCTCTGATGCCGACCCCTGGTGGCAGCAGTGGGTTTAGCTGGAGGTGGGGGTGGGGGTGGGAGGGGGGGAGGAAAGATGGTGGGGATGGGATTTGGGAGTGGAAAGGGGGATGTAACCTCTGGAAGCAGGGTGAACAGCCGAGGGGTGGGGGTCAGGATGGAGCAGATGGGGGGGAGCGGCCATAGGGGTGGTTGTGGGGCAGGGACGGTATGGTCCGAGGGGATGAGTGACTCACACTCCTAGGGGACCAAGGGTCCCGGTGGAGGTTAAGAGAGTGCCCCCCCACTAAGGGTGAGAGAGGATCGGGGTCTAGGGTCCACCTGTAAAGAGCTGTTGCTGTTGAATGCAAGGTCTGTGGTGAATACGGCCCCGGTTATCCGGGATTTGATCCTGGACAGGGCAGCGGACCTTGCATGCATTACAGAAACCTGGCTGGAGGAGGGGGCAGGACTTTTTTTGGCGGACCTTGTCCCGGTTGGGTATGCTGTGCAGCACCAGCCCCTCACGGGAGGGTCGGGGGTGGGGGGAGGTGTAGCTATTGTTTTTAGAGAGGAATGGCCAGTTAAGACATATCTGGTTCAGGAGATTTCAGGTATTGAGGTCCTTCATGTACGGTTTGATTTGGCGGAGGGCAAGCTTGGGGTGCTGCTGGTGTACCGGGGCCCTTCCTGTCCAGCAGCTTCCCTTGTCACTCTAGCAGAGATGGCATTGGAGGTGGCGTTGAGCTCCTCCAGGACTTTGGTCCTGGGTGACTTCAACGCCCATGCTGACGCTGGCCTTGTAGGAGTGGAGCGTGAGTTCATGGCCGCCATGCCAACCATGGACTTGCCCCAGATGGTCAACTGCCCGACCCATGTTGGGGGGCATATTCTTGACCTGGTTTTCTGTTCAGGCCTTGAGACCGGTGGTCCATTAGTGGGGGATATAAGAGCTATGCCCTTGTCATGGATGGACCATTATCTCCTACAGGCTAGCCTCTCAGTGTACCCCCTCCAGAAGGGGAATGGACCAGTTAGTTTGGTCTGCCCTCGGAGGCTGATGGAACCGAAGTGGTTCCAGGAGGCTCTGAAGGAGTTAACCCTAGACTCTGATGGCCACTCTGCTGATGTGCTGGTCCAGCATTGGAACATTTTGCTGGGGGAGGCCATTGACAGGGTGGCTCACAGACATCCTTTGCCTCCATCTCTAGGGATGGGCAAACAGAACAGAGTTCGGAAATTCAGTTCAGCTCAGTTTGGTTTGAAATTCGAGTTCGGAAATTTGGTTCAGTTTGAAATTCGAGTTCGGTTCGGAAGTTCAGTTAGGTCGACCGAACAGTCCAAGTTTGGTCGAATTCCGAACTTCTGACCAAGTTCGGCCATTAAAACTCATTTGTTTGTGTGTGTTGCCACTAGGGATGGGCGAACAGAACAGATTTTGGAAATTCGGTTCGGTTCAGTTCAGTTTGAAATTCGAGTTCGGTTTGGAAGTTCGGTTCTGTCGACCGAACAGACCGAGTTTGTTCCGAAATCCGAACTTCCAAACCGCATTCGTCCATCCCTATCCGTATCATCACTGTAGGGCCCCTTGGTTTACTGAGGGGCTGCGGTGTATGAAACAGGCAGGCAGGAGACTGGAGCAACGCTGGTGTTGGACTCGCTCCGAATCTGATCGACTTCTCCATAGGGCCCATTTGCGGTCCTATGTTGAGGCTGTGAGGACAGCAAAGAAAGAGTTCTTTGCTGCCCTCATAGCATCTGCGAAGCCATGTTCAGCGGAGCTGTTCCGGGTGGTGTGGGGGCTGGTCAGTCCGGCCTCCCTCCTCCTGGATGGGGACTTGTTCCAGGCCTGCTGTGAGGAGTTTGCCACCTACTTCACAGACAAGATCGCTCAGATCCGGAGTAACTTTGACACTGGGTTGGAAGCAGTGGGTGAGGAGCATGAGGTTCTGGAGGCACCGTCTGGTCGATCTTTCTGGGAGGAGTTTCGGGAAGTGATGCCGGCCGATGCGGTGGATGTCCTGGGGTCTGTTAGAGCCACAAGTTGTGAATTAGATCCATGCCCATTCTGGTTGGTGAAAGCCTCCAGGGAGTCGTTGGGCACAGTGCTGGTGAGAGTGGTCAACGCATCCCTCCATCAGGGGAGGCTGTCTCCCAGTCTCAAGGAGGCTGTGTTGCACCCCCTTCTGAAGAAGCCATCTCTGGATGTGGGTGCACTCGCCAGCTACTGCCCCACCTCTAATCTTCCCTTTTTAGGGAAGGTTATTGAACGGGCAGTGGCACTGCAGCTTGAGGCACATCTGGATAGTATCAGTTTCCTTGACCCTTTTCAGTCTGGGTTCCACCCCGGCTATGGTACTGAGATGGTGTTGGTGGCCTTGGTGGGTGATCTCCGCTGGGAGATGGATGCAGGATGTTTAACATTTCTGATCCTGCTAGATTTCTTGGCCACTTTTGACATCATGGACCATGGGCTGCTGCTGAGATGGCTGAGAGACCTGGGGGGTCTGGACGGGACCATCCTCGGGTGCTTCTGCTCATTCCTCTAGGGGAGAAGCCAGCGGGTGGTGTTGGGGGCTGAAACATCTTGCCCCCAGGCCTCGACCTGCGGCGTTCTTCAGGGTTTGATTCTGTCTCTGTTATTATTTAATGGATATGCAGCCCCTGGGTGAGATCATGAGAGGGTTCGGGGTGCGTTGTCACCAATATGCTGATGATACTCAGCTGTACCTCTCGTTTTCAACTGACCCAGGTCCTGCTGTCTCGTTACTTTCCCAATGTTTGGAGGCCGTGGTGGATTGGATGCGGCAGAGCAGACTGAAACTTAATCCCAATAAGACGGAGGTGATAGTGGTGGGAAGGGCGAGGGGGGTGCTGGCTCCTCTGGTGGTGGGGTGGGTGGGTCTGCCCTCCTGTAGCCCAGCAGATCCGGAGTCTGGGGGTGTTGTTGGATTTGGACCTCCATCTGGATTGACAGGTGGAGGCGGTGGCTAAAGCCACCTTCCGCCAGCTGTATCTAGTACGGAGGCTCCGTCCATACATATCCAGGCCTGACCTGGCCACTCTCATCCATGCCTTCATCACCTCGAGGCTGGACTACTGCAACGCGCTCTACATGGGGCTTCCCCTGTTTCTGGTCCGGAGGCTGCGGATAGTGCAGAATGCGGCGGCCCGTCTCCTTACAGGGACAGGTCGGTGGGAGCACATAACACCTGTGCTCCGCACTTTGCACTGGTTGCCTATAGCTTACCTGGCCAGATTCAAGGTGTTAGTTTTGATCTATAAAGCCCTACATGGTCTTGGCCCCTCATACCTCGGGGACCGCCTTGCCTTCCGCGTCTCAGAGCGATACCTGTGGTCTACCGGGAGTGCCTTCCTGGAGGTCCCCCATGTTAGGTGTGGGGCCACAATGGAACGGGCGTTCTCAGTGGCTGGGCCGTGACTCTGGAATTCCATCCCGGAGGAAGCTTGCCTGGCCCCAGGTCTGCTGGCGTTCTGTCAAGCCTGCAGGACCTGGCTGTTCGCCCAGGCCTTTGGAGGGGAGGCTAAGAGGGAGGGCTAGGGGGGGGAGATGGTTTTTTAGAAATGTTTAAATTTGATATTTTATTGTATTGTTTTTTAATGTTGTAAGCCGCCCCGGGATGCCGTAGGCATGAGGGGGCGGCTAATAAATGTAACAAATAAATATAAATAAAATAAATAAATCATATCCCTTCTCAAGACAGCCACACTTTCCATAAGAGGATAACTCGTAAGAAGTGACATACTGGGTCAGTTGAACCCAGCATCCTGTCTCCAATAGGTGTCAGTGGCCACTCTGTCTCTTCAGAAAAGTACCCAATAGATCCACAATGAAATGATCCACTCTAAGCTCCTAACAATCTCATGACGCATCCCCTGATCTAACACAGGTCTGCAAGACACTTCCACAGTTGCTTACCTAGTACGAGTATTTGCAGGCATTCACACAAACATGGAGTAGTTAACTACTTCCAAAGAGGCTACCCTGTTAATGACTCTATGAACAGTAAAGTGTTGGGTATTAGTGACTTAACAAGCATAATTAACATTCTTTCTCTGTTCATACTGATCATCGTGTACTCCTCTTTAAACAGAGTACATGCCCCTGGAAGTGAATATCCCAAATTTTGTTTAAAAACTGTATTTGTGTGAATGAAGGCAGGGCTAGATGGTGTTAATGGGCAATCACTCAGAGTAAGTGGTTCTGTGGACTAGTTCAGCCCCTTACTAGTAAAGAAAAAAAGTGTGGGCGTGAGCTTTCTTGTGGTTGGCCCAGAGTCACTCTGAGCTTGTGGAGTTGTGCTTCTGGCTGGAACTAATCCGTGACCCATACCAGCTAATTGGGATGGCATGGAAAGTTTCCATTTCGGTGTCTGAAGGAGAATGTGCTGTAAACATGACTTGGCCTCAGTAAATCTAGTAAAACCCTAGAACATCTTGCAAAATTCCTAGAGAAAAGAAGCTGAAGTGTTGTCAAGACAGAGTCCCCCTCCACAACTCATGATTATTATTATTTTTTTAAAAGTAATCGGGAGGATCTCAGTGACATTACCCATAAATATCCGTTCCAAGCCCTCTTGTGTACCAAATACCAGACCAGCTCATGGAGGCTAGGTCTGTCTTTGGCTACTAGCCAGGATGGTTGTGGGGACAGCCTGATGCTCAAGGTGACCCCACTGCCCCTTAACCTATCTGCTGAAAGCTGTGAGTAAAAGGACAAGGAATGGGTCATTCCAGGCTTGTCCCTCCTATCCCTATGTTAGTAATGCCCCTGTCTAGAAACATCCACTAGTGGCTACATTTGGAGATGGGATATTGGGTAAGATGGACTATTGGTCTGGCTCAGTATGGCATTTCTTATAATATGACACATGAGCATCAAAGACAGAAGGGCACATAAGGGGGGTGGGTCTCAGGAGAGAGTGCTGTAGGGTGGATGAGCTACTTTCAATGAACTAGTGCCAGGGCACAGACTAATTTACAAGGCAGGGTCTGAGATGAGAGAGTGTAGGAGGTGGATGGGGGAGGTGGTCTTGCACCAGCACATTGATAGAATTATTATTTATTTTGTTTTAAAATTTGTATGCCTCCCCCTCCTGCCACAAGCATCTCAGGGTGGCTAACAACATTTTAAAACACATAACTAAAATTATTTAATCCTCCAGATTAAAATAACCCATACCCAAGCCCCCTCTAACCCAACCCAGAAGGGGGAATAGGTAAGGTGGTTCAAAAATCTGGGGAGGTACATGTCCCCGCAAACCCTGTCTCTCCCATATGCACAACATATGATGCTTATACTCTTGGAGCAAAGCTGTCTTGAACACATGAGCCCCCTAAAGGCTCAGAAATCAGAAGGCAGAATCCCCGAAGAATCCATAACATTTTAAAAATATTTTAAAAACTGATCTTTAAGCAACGTTCAAGACTTTGATGTTCAAGCCCAGGGTGGTGCAGGGGGTAATCTGGGGGAGTCTGGTTTGGCAGAGGGCAGTGGATTTTGGCCTGTAAGGCTGTTGATCTGACAGATCTCAACAGTTGCGAAGATCGCCTTTAGAAAGCTACAGTCCAGAGTGGCAAAGCTCAGCTCCTCAGCATGCAATCACAGCCATTTGTGTAGGGGATTTCTGGATACTGCAGCCAGATGTGGTGTAAAATCAATGAGAAAGATCATGTGCTGCACTGGGAGCTCTCCGCTTGGGTACACTACACAGCCTGCCCTGGTGACACATTCCTATCGCCTCATCTGGTTTCACTGACCCACATTCTGTTTGTCAAAGTCCTATTGTAGCCAAAACAGAGCCCTACTCCAGGAGGTGTTCAGAGAGCAAGAGCCTCATTCTCCCATAGGGGGAGCTGTTTCACCGACTGAACATGGGAGCAAACTCATCAAACAGCAACCCAGATGCTTGCATTGCGATTTGCAGGTACCAGATTCTTTGTTGCCATGGGTGGAGGGTCCCAACAGGACTGTTCCATTTCTCTGCACTCTTTGTATCCTACCATTTGTCAGATTCTCATAAATTAGCATTTAGTTTCTGGTCTTGGTGAATTCAACATTTTTATACAAGCAAAAAAAAAGAAGCTGTTTGGGCACCTAGGGCTTATTTTCGCAGGGTACTGACCAGCTACTTGAATTCCAGAACCCCTGCAATTTCCAGGGATGGCCATGATGGAGGAGGTGACCCACAGCTGGTCAGTACCTTGCAGGCCTGAAGTCTGGAAGTTTGTTTTGCAGGAGATCAATATGGGTCGTGAGTTAGGCCATGATCCAAACAATGTTTACTCCAGACTACTCTAGAGTTGAGGGTGAGGAGTATGACTGAAGATAGGCTTCTGTATCTTTACCTGACTAAATTTTTGTCTCCTACCCTCATGTCTCAATGGTATAAGAAACGTATTTCACTCTTCAGAACAGTAGGCCAATCTGTGGAGGCCTTATTGCATCTGACTAATTCTAAAGTAAAATCTTTGACCCACAGAAAATTGTTTGATTTGGCTTATTCTATCAGACATGAGAAATGCTGCCAACCTAAAATCTATCCCTCTTTATCATCAGTTTTAAACTGTCCCCGGGATGGAACCTTATTTGTCTGTTTTTGCCAATTCCTCCTTAAGAAGAGCTCTAATCCTCCTTCGGTTTGACCTTATTCCCTCTAGGGTTATGTCTGGGAGACAGAAAGGAATTCCGTATGCCCTTAGATTATGTAGTTGTAATTTTGTTCAAGCTGAAGATCTGGCTAATTTATTATTTCACTGTCCTTACACTGAAGATTATTGTCAGAAATATTTGGCTTCATTGATGCTGAATAAGAATCATTGGTCATCACACCAATTACTAATTTATTTGGCTATGGCTAAAGATGATAATTCTATCAGAAGCCTTGCTAAAATGACGCTTGTCCTGATCAAAAGGAGACAAGATGATTTGGAACCATAGGAACTGACTCTGTCGATGGAAATTCTACACTCTCATTCTAGCTTTCAGATTTATTTTCATTTTTATTTTATTTGATAAAATTTGATTCAAAATGTCCATAATAGATTGATATTATTTTTATATTGGTTAATGAGGTCCTTTTTGTAATTCCTTTATGTATGGTTTATGTATGGTTTTATCTTTTGAATTGTTCTAAAGTTTTGACCTTTGGTTATGACTTTATTAAACTATTAATTATTGATTATTATTATTATTACTCTAGAGTAGGTGGTTTATGGATCGCAGCCTTAGTCTCTAAATCAGTGGCTCCCAAACTGTGTGCCAGGGTCCAGGGTAAGGATTTCAGCGATGGTCAGGAGTAAGAAGGTCACTGCCAGTGAGCAGTCTGAGATCACAGCTGTGCAACAGTGACAGTCCAGAAGCTAAAGAATTGAGTCACACCAAGAGATGGAAAACCAGTGCTTAGTCAGGAACCATGTTGATGAGAATCAGGGCAGTGCTCTAGAGGCTTGCTGAGATCGGAGCCAAAGCCAGAACAAGACAGGATTGAGGCTGGAGCCCAGGCACAGAACAGGTAGTCAGGTATCCATCATACTGCTTGAACACTTCATACTAGGGGTGGGACCAAACTGAAAAAAATGGGTATCAGTTTTACTGGTTACCAGTTTCAAAAAAATCGGTTTTATCGGTAAAACCGGTTTACCGGTACCGGATTTTTTCATTGATTTCAATGGGGAAGTGTCCCCATTGAAATCAACCCCCCCAAACCTCCCCCCTCCCCCTCCCAGGCTGCACGGGTGGAAGGGGGGGACACCACCCACCCACCCTGCCTGTGCCCAGACTGGATTTTTTTTTAAAAAACAACAGACCGCTGGACCTGCGGGCTCCGGGCCGCCGCCGTACCGCCGGCTGTCCAGCGGCAGCCAGGGCTATTGCTGAAGGAGGCAGCTCTCCTCCGGGAGCCCTCCTGACAATATCAGGCACTGGAACTCTGGGTTAACCCCCCCGATCGCCTTTTAGCTGCGCTGCGGGTGGTGGCAGCGGCAGCAGCGCAGCACAGGGACGGCTTCAGCGCTTCACTAGGTTTTCCGGGGTTCACTAGTCCTTCCAGGGTCCTAGTGAAGCGCTGAAGCCAGTGCTGAAGCCAGCCCCGTGCCACTTTGCTGCTGCCGCCTCCACCCGCACCACAGCTAAAAGACTATCGAGGGGTTTAACCCAGAGTGCCAGTGCCTGATGTTGTCAGGAGGGCTCCCAGAGGAGAGCTGCCTCCTTCAGCAATAGCCCTGGCTGCCGCTGGGCAGCCGGCAGTATGGCGGTGGCTCGGAGCCCGCAGGTCCGGCAGTCCGGTTTAAATTAAAAAAAAAAAATCCAGGTTGGGCACTGGCAGAGTGGGTGGGGGGGTGTCCCCCCTTCCACCCGCCCAGCCTGGAAGGGTGAGGGAAAGTGGTTTGGTTTTTCATATATTTTTTTTACATTGCGGCCATTGATTTCAGTGGCCGCAATGTAACAAAAATCCAGTGCCGGATTCGGCACCGGTACAGGGAATTCTCAGATCTATCCGATATCCCCGATACTGTCAAATACCGGCAGTTTCGGATATCAGGAGATCCAAACTTCCCACCCCTACTTCATACTTCCTGTGTGCCCTTTTTTATATAGCCCCAGAGAGCCAATGGGGAAGCAGGATGTGTTGATCAATAGTGGCCTGTGGGGGTGGTGCAGTTGTAGGGGAGAATGAATGTTGTCGCTCTGATGCTCTGGACAACTCCCTGGGGGTAACACAGTGTTAACATACATGATGCTGACCCAGCTGGACTCAGTTCACTGTAGCTGGGCCAGCATCATGGCGGGCTGTCTGTTTCCAGCCCGCTAGATGTGGGCCCAGTTCCTACCCTGGCCATGTAGGAGCTGGGTGGGAAATGTGGGCCTGGTACAGGCTGGGTCCACAGTCCGTGCCCAGCTCCTACCTGACCAGGGAAGAATGGGTGAACTGGGCAGGAACGTCTGCTCCCGGTCCCAGCTTGTCCTTGTGTGAGGGGTTGCCATGGTGCCCAGCCATGGCTGCCTGTCATAGTGAGGGGGCAAGATGACATCGGGAATGCAGCAGAGCAGTCGCATGTCACTCCCCGCCCCCCCCCCTTCCCCAGCCATAGGAGGTTGTGGGAACGCTTGTTCCCATGGCTAGAGCGTATCTGGCTGATGGAACCTTCTCCTTCCCCAGGTGAGACAGATGTTGCATGAGGAAGTCTGTTTTCACCCATTGTCAGGGCACTTGCTCTAGGTTTTAATTGGCCTGTGTGTGAAGCTGGTCTGGGGAAAGACTAGTGGTCTGCAGCAGGGACATGGAACCAGTTACAGCTACAAAATTGCAGGATCCCGTCCCTGCTGGTATTGCTGCTGCAGCCATCTCCAGGAGAGGGTCATGGGGGGTGGGATGAACCTGCAGCCAGCAGGTACACGTTTGTTGTCAGTGGGACAGGAGCTACCCACCTTGGGTACCTGTGGCCAGCCCAAAATGAACATGTGCTGCAGCCTCTCCCTGTGTGGGAGTTAACTTGGAAGTGACCTGTTGATCCAAAATGCTTATCTCCTGCTGGAGAACATGGGTTCTCAAGATGAAGTCAGTGAAAAATGGGTTTGCAAGTACTTCCCCAGACCCTCGGCCTACTTGGGGGCAATATCTAGAAGCTACAGGTGGGGGAGGGGTGAGTCCCAAATCTGTTCTTCGCTATCACATAGGGCCTTGGGTGGAAAAGGCTGGGCACTTACTGTAGTAGAAAGCAGCACCTTCCCTAGGCTGCTGTTGGACCAGCCCCATGTGTTTGAAGTGAGCTGCCTTTCTCCTGTTTAGCTAATGTTTTTTTAATTCTCATTCAATTCCTACATGCCTGGGAACAGGACTCAATTTAAACCTCATTTTCAATCATATTAAAAACAATCCAAAGTGAAAGTTTTACTTTGGGACGGGTCCTGCCCATCCTGTTGCTTTGATGTTTTAATTTCCTTTGCTCTGTTTGTTTTTGCCAGCTGTTAAAAAACAGAAAAAAAAGAGGGGAGGGAGGAGTGGGAATGGGAAACGCCCCCTTGTAAAAGTATATATAGAGAAAAGATGAAAGATGCGTGTGTCTTGTGAATACATCTGAAGAATTTTTCAAACCCACAATTTGTATCTGATAAACCGTAATTGTTCAAAATGAGAGGAATTATTTTATTGTATTCTGTACATGCACAGAAATGATGGGGACCCTAGATCATGTTGAGCTAGTGGTTTCCTATATGCAGACTTGCCACATGTTAGAATCAAGACAAGAGCAATATGGCTGGGTCTCTCAGTCCTAGTTTGTAGGGATGTGCGAACGCGGTTCGGACGTTTGGGGTTCAGCCCGAACTCAGCCAGTTCAGATGCCCGAACCAAACGTCCGAACCGAATGCCAGAACCCCTGAACAGTTTGGCCGCATTCGAATGAGTCTGGGCTGCATTTGGGCGGGAAAAACCTAGCTGGCAGGCCCAGGGAGGGGGGGGGGTCAGATGAGGAGGGATGGAGACTGAGGCTTGGACTATCAGCAAGCCTGCCCAATCACCATCCCTCTTTTCCTCAGACCACTGGCTTGGAAGTCTGCGATTGGCCACAGGCTAGGCTCCACGGAACCAATGGGGCTTGTGGTAAGGCAGGCGCAGCACGTAACAAAAGTCATTGCCCTCCCCCTCTTCCATATCATTCTGAGATAGCCACTGATCCTGTCAGCAGACATTTTCAGAACTCTCCCTCTCCCAGCAGTTTGTGTTCCTCCAAAGCCATTGCCATCCTCCTCCTGTTTCACCCATTTCCACATATTTACCTCCATAGTTTCATTTATTTAGATTAGATTAGATAGATTTACGTGTTATTTTTATTTTTTATCCCTCTCTGTGTTCTTTCTCCCTCCCCTCCATTGAATCCTTCCCTCCTCCTGTATATATTCCATCCCTGATTCCCTTCCCCTGTTTTTGGATTTATTTAGAATAAGATTAGATTGATTTAGGTTTTGTTTCAGTTTTGTACCCCACCCTGTGTTGTTTGTTGTGAGCTGTCTATGTTTCCCCCCATCCCCATGTGTGTGTGTGTGTGTATATATATATATAGATTAGATTAGATAGTTGTACGAGTTAGCTTAGTTGTAGCAATAGATACAGATAGTGTGTAGTGAATCAGTTTTAATATTTTATAGTTTGTTTTTATGACTAGGCCTTTGTAGATATTAGATAATATTCCATTTAGTTCCATAGGTTTTAGAATAGTTAATAGCAGTTAGAGTTAGTGTAGTAGATATATATAATATTCAAATTTTGAATAAATAAATAAATAAAAATATAAAATCTTCCTCTGCATAATTTGGAAAGGATTAATGAAGAAGGGAAGCAGGAGAAGCCAGTTTGCTGCCGTAAGGCAGGCAATGGGGCATGTGGCAGAGGTGGCAGCGGCTGTGCCAGTGGAGTGGAAGACATCAGCACCAACCCAAGCCCATCACCATGCCCCAAAGTACACAGGCCTGATTTTGGCAGACATGCTTCAGAGGCTCCCAGCAGTGGCACTAGGGGTGTGGTTCAGCAGTGCCTCCTGCCAGTATCCTCCGCTGCCACACAGGGCACTGGAAGGCTTGCATTCCAGAAGGTTGCGGCTGTCTCTGATGCGTCTGCAGGAGCAGGTGCAGGTGCTTCAGGGTCGGATGTTCCTCCAGGGCCACCAATGTTCCTGACCCCCATTATTAATGTGATCCCCAGAAGTCCAGGGCTTGTGGATCCCACCCCGGCTGCTAGAAGCAGGGCCCAATCCCTAGGCAATGGCAGCAGGGAGAGGATCAGCAGTAGCAGCAGCAACTATAGGGGGCACAGGGAGTGACAGCAGCATGGGCAGTTGCTCAGCCTCAGGGTCCCAGTACTCCCCTTCGCAGGACCTATCTCAGATTGGGGACAGTGAGGCAGACACTAGTCCTGTGGAGGAGATGTCTGGTGCTGAGATGATGGCTGTCCCTCCAAGAGCTGTGTCGCCACCATGTTCTGCCCCTCCCATCATAGCTATCAGTGGTGCGTCACCCGGTGTGGGCCAGAAGGTGGGGGGGGATTTGTCTCAGCGCATTTTAAGTTGGTGCGGGCGGATGATCCCAGAGAGGTGCAGTGCAGTTTGTGCCAGAAGGTGGTGAAGCGTGGGAAGGTGCTCACCAACCTTGGCACAACTGCCATGGTGAGGCACCAAAAGGGATACCACAGCGCTGTACTGCTTAGCGGGAAGGTAGGGGCAGTGGACACCAGCGGGTTCCCGACAGCAGTGGCCAGTTGTCTGCCACAATCATTGGGCAAGCGTCCTGCTCAAACAGCTGCCTCTAGAAGCAGGAGCAGTATTGCTGCTAGAGGGGAACAGCAGTGTCAGTGCACCATGGAGGAACTAGGGTGGGGGCAACTGCCAAGTCCATTGGCAGCTGCAGGACGTGGAGGGTGGCATGGCTTTCAACTAAAAACCACACGCATGTTGGGGGAAATGATCATGCAGGATGGGCAGCTCTTCTCAGATGTCGGGGACATGGGGTTTAGGTACCTGATTGGCTTCCTGGACCCCCAGTTAAGCTGCCGTCGCTCACCACCCTGAGTCGGCAAGTGGTGCCAGCCTTGTACCAGACTTTAAAGTAGTGGGCGAGGGAGCAAGGGCTGAGGGTGCCACCGTCCACTTCAGCACCAACCTGTGGATGAGCGCAGAATGCACTGCATGCATACCTGGCAGTGACAGCGCACTGGTGGCAGGACCCAGAGGCAGCGTTTGGGAGTGGCAGGAGGGGTCCCGAAGCAGGGTATATGTGGGCCCTGCTTCAGGCGGAAGTAATAGATGGCCCCCACACTGCTCGGAACATTGAGGCAGCCCTGACTGCCATGGTGAGGGAGTGGGTCATGCCAGGTGCGCCCTTCACCAAGGGGTGCGGTGGTGACAGACAATGCGGACAACATATTGAGGGCAGTCCAGGAGGGGGACCAGATACTGGGCCTCTAAGGGGCAAAAGCATGGGTCAAAATACCTGGGTAGATGGGACATAGATTGGGGAAGCTGCAGATGCAAAGATGTGGACTCCAAAAATTCTGGCCTGCAAAAAAAACCCTGAACCGAACAGCCCAAATCAGTAGGGATGTGCGAAGAGAATGCAGTTTGGACGTTTGGACATTTGGTCTGAAAAGTTCGGGTTCATGGACTCATATCCCCCAAACGTTTGGAAAGTTTGGCCGCTCCAGGAGGCTTGGGGTGCTCCAGGTGTGTGTGTTCGGGCATGGCAGGCTGTCGGAGACACAGCAGCAGCAGAGACCGGGAAGGCTTGGGGCTTGGCACTCCGGGTTGCCCGGGTAGGCTGGCTCAGCGCATGGCCCCTGGGGGTGCCCATGGCACCATGGCTGGCCGTCTGAGACCCAGCGGTAGTAGCAGCAGCAGAGGCCGGGAAGGCTTGAGGCTTGGAGGCTGGCCTGGAACCCCTACTTGGCCGGGCATTGCAGGCTGCTTGGCATTGGTGGAGCAGCGGCAGACATTTGATTGCCCAGTAGTAGAACCCATGGCACAGTAGAGGCAGTAGCAGCAGCAGCAGCAGACAGGCAGCATGGCATGAGCAGCAGAAGGCAGGCTGAGGCAGGGTTCAAGGTTGGCAACCAGGGCAGGCAGACAGGCAGCGTGGCATGAGAGGCAGTAGGGAAGGCAGGCTGGGACTTTGGTAGGGCACTCAGATAGGCTGGCGAAGACTGTGAAGCATGAGGAAAGCCAGTCAGATAGGCGGGCTGAGATCATCTAGCCAGAGACCAGCTGGCAGGCTTACAGCTTCCCAATGCCACCCGGCGTCGTGAGGTAGGGCAGCCAAGGCTGTCTAGTGAGAGAGAGAGAGAGAGAGAGAGAGAGAGAGAGAGAGAGAGAGAGAGTGAGGCTGGGCGGATGCTGGGCAATGTGAGGAAGGGACAGCACCTCAACAGCAGCAGCTGAGATTGAGGAGGAGCCCCGTCCCAAGACTGCCCCTGGCATGGGATGGCATGTGCCACTGCACCATCAATCCATGTCCAGGGGCAACTTGGTGAATCCCAGCAGTAGAAGGTTGACCTTGATTAAAAGCAACTGTTCCATGAACTTGGCCCCCGGTCTGAGGCGGTGCGGCGAGCAAATGTCCCCCACCATAGAGAACACTCACTTGCTGGGGACACTCGTTGGTAGGCAGGACAACAGAGCCTTGGCCACTTTGGACAGGGCCGGCCACACGTCCCTCCGAGACCTGTGTCGCCATCATGTTCTGCTCCTCCCATCAGCGCTGTCAGTGGTCCAGCAGCCAATTGAGGCACAGAAGCATCAGTGCACAATGGCAGAGCTGGGGTGGGGGCAGCTGCCAAGTAGGGATGCGCGAACAGATTGCGGTTCAGGTTTGGTTGTTCGGTTCAGTCTGGTTCAGTTTGGGCATTTGGTTTGGGCATTCCGGTTGGTCGCCGAGTTTGGGTTTGGGTGTTCGGTTCGGTCGTGTTTGGTTCGGGCGTTCGAAAAAAGGTATCACGAGATCCCGTGATCACATCAGAAACCAGAAATTCGAGTGTGTGCAGAGCTGTGTGGCGAGAGAGTGTGTGTTTGGCTTGCTGTTCGGTTTGTGTGTTTTGGCTGTTTGTGTTTGGTTTGGCTGTGTTGTTTTTACTGGTTGGTGAGTGTTGGTGGGTGACCATTGTTGGTCTGTGTGTTGGAGTGGCTGTTTAAAAAATAAATAAATGAAGAAGACTGTTGTCTTCATTAAATGCCTGGGGGCCAATGTGGTGCTCCTGGAACTGGTGGTGGTGGAAGAGGAAGAGGTCGCTGCCCCAGCACCTGGACCTTTGGTGGTGGTAGCTGGCTCCTCTGATGAGGAGCAAGCGGAGGGCACAGGAGGTGTTGCCAAGTTTGTAAACTTTTTTGCTTACTTTGAGGACAAGAAAGGCTCTATCCGTTAGAGGGAGCTCACTGGCGTGCGGGTGGGTGTGTGGGTGATGGGCATCAGTCAGGCACAAACAGTGAACATCAGCGGGTAGCAGCAGATGTCTGCCACAGAGGTTACTGTAGTGCGGGGGCTCTTCCAGCAGTTAGGCAAGAGCACGAGCATCACCCCCACCTAAACATGTGCCTGCCAGCTATCCCTAGCAAGGGTCTCCATTCTCCAGTTGCCATCCCTACCTAGCACCCCCAAATAAGGGCAGGATTTGCATGTGCCAGCTAGGGTCTTTCCAGTTCCCATCCCTAGCACCCCAGGGAGGGCAGGATTTGCACATCCCAGCCAGGGTCTTTCTAGTTGCCATTCCTAGCACCCCAAGGAGGGCAGGATTTGCACGTGCCAGTCAGGGTCACCATCTCCCGTTGCCATCCCTAGCACCCCAAGGAGGGAGGACTAGAGGCATCATCATAAATGCATGATATTACTTAGGTGTTGTTTATGTGTTCCTGTTTCAGAGATGAATCAGATGCCGGCACTGATGCCATGTCATGCAGGACAATGAGGCGGAGGTCGCCAGTGCCACCCCTAGACAGTCGGCGGACAAGTTCTGATGGCTGGCGGTTTTATGCGAAGGGTGATGGAATCGCCATCTGCAAGGTAAGGGACAGGAGCTGGAACAACAGGGAATGGATTTCCATATGACCTGTTAGGAACGGAAGTCCCCTGCAGAGAGAGATTAACCATCCAGTCCACCCACTTGTGGACACAGAATGCAGGCAGGGCTTGACAAAGCATTGGTCTGACACAGTATGACACTTCTTATGTTCCTATCTTTTTATATTCTTTAGACCTGCGGTAAAACATTCCGGAGGCAGAGAGAGAGGGAACAACATTGGGGCTGATCAATTGAAAGGCTCCATGGTTGGACAGTGAGGTGGCAGGAGGATTCTGGCATGGCTGTGGAGCTGGAGCATCAGCGTCAGAAGAAGGGGGAGGGGAAGGCAACCCAAAAGCGATGCCATCAAAGCCCTTCCCCCTCCTGCAGCCCCGATGTGGAGTCCCCCAGGAGTCTGCAGCAGCAAAGGCCTTTCAGGCCAAAGTGGAGAGGCCTGGCCACCAGATGATGATGGGTGTATGCACCATGGAGAATCGCCTGGTGGAAAAGTTCCAGGCTCTCGAGGTGGAGAAAAAGCAGATGGAGGCGTACTCCCAGTATGTCTCTGGTGAGATGGAGAGGCTGGAACTCTATGACCAGGCGGTCTCCAGGTGGCATGAAGACGTGGAAAGGGCTGTGGAGTTCGCCTTGGCCCACGGCTATGAAATGGCAGAGCACAGGGTGGCCACCCCTCAGTCCTGTGCTGCGCCCCGTTGCCTTTTGCCTTTACCCCAAGTTCCAGGGGACAGGTCCAAAGACTAGTAGTACCCCTTAAGTCTCCTTTCAATGTTTGGTTTTGGTTTTATAATGTTGTTGTTGTTGTTTAAATAGTTTTAATAAAAGTTGTTATGTTTGTTGTTACGAACTTCATTTGACCTGTCCAGTCTTTTATCCCTATGTGCTGAAGTTCTGGCTGGCAGGTGGCAGAATCTCATACAGCTTGTCAATCCCTGCCAGCAGCATCTGACTGGCTCCATATGTAGCGTAGTTAAGGTATTAACCTAAAGATGTGCCAGGCAAAAGCAGGGTCTCAACTTGCAGACAGCCCCCCAGGAGGGGAAGGACTTGTGTCTGTGTGGGTGTGCCAGAGAGAAAAAGAGACAGGCTCCTTGGCAGTGTGCAGCAGGCGGCGGGAGCTTGTGGTCGGAGGGGCTTTTATTTCCAGCAGCTTCAGTGGGCATCTGCGGGTGGGTGCAGAGAAGTAGGCTGGTGGGGGTGGGGATGGGGTTGGGGGCAAGCTGGCTTGCGGGCACCGGGCTTCTGAATGCAGTGGAATGGAATGCATCCCCCAGTGACTGGAATGATGGTCCCAGAATCTCGTTGATGATTCCTGGGATTGGCGGGCATGACTGATTCAGGTACAATGGAATGACAGCCTATGTGAGTTTAATAATAATTATGTCCTTAGAATTAGTGCGTGGTTGGGCACACTCACTCAATCAAACGATAGGTGGTAGCAGCAGGTACAGGAATGTACACAGGCAGGCAGGCACATATAATATGTTGTTTTATATTGATATATTCCATCTCATTCTGGTAGGTCTGCTGCTGGATGTGGGCAATGGGCATCGATCGGGTGCATGATCACAGATGGGAATTCTTCCTGGTTCTGGAAGGTGGCAGCTTGAGCTGGATACACCTGCCTCTCCCCCTCCACCCCCATCTCTCTCGTTCTTGCAGGGAGCCTCTCTCTGACCATATAGTTCATGTGACAGCATGGGTGGGATCATGTCTGTCTCTCCTTCTAGCAGTGGGGATACTTTCCCTCTCTCTCTTATTTCTCTCTCTCTCTGTCTCTCTATCTCTCTCACCATTAACAGCAGGTTGCATAAAGAAAAGGTGAAATGACAGCGGTCCGTGAGCGGAATGAGTAATGACAGGGCACAAGAACCCTGAGGGTGGGTCCTTGGCTGGGGCTAGAGTGGCAGCTTCTAGATATTGGACACAGCCCTCCTTGCCAGTAACATAGGCCCCAGAACCC
Organism: Sphenodon punctatus; assembly: GCA_003113815.1. Classification (NCBI taxonomy): domain Eukaryota; kingdom Metazoa; phylum Chordata; class Lepidosauria; order Sphenodontia; family Sphenodontidae; genus Sphenodon; species Sphenodon punctatus. The sequence continues at coordinate 3,862,306 of QEPC01007937.1, forward strand.
TGGTGGCTGGTCCTGGGGCTGGAGTGGCTGTTGCTTGATGCCATGGCAAAGACAGCATATAGGCCTGGGGGCCATTGGCTATAGCATCACCAGAAATTGTTGCTAGGGTACAGAAACCTTGGCATAGACAGCATGTAGGCCTGGGAGTCATTGGCATCAGCATCACCAGACATTTTTTGTCAGGGTACAGAACCCTTGGCACAGACAGCATATAGGCCTGGGGGTCATTGACAGCAGAAGACNAGCACCCCAAGGAGGGCAGGATTTGCATGTGCCAGCCAGGGTCACCATCTCCCGTTGCCATCCCTAGCACCCCAAGGAGGGAGGACTAGAGGCATCATCATAAATGCATGATATTACTTAGGTGTTGTTTATGTGTTCCTGTTTCAGAGATGAATCAGATGCCGGCACTGATGCCATGTCATGCAGGACAATGAGGCGGAGGTCGCCAGTGCCACCCCTAGACAGTCGGCGGACAAGTTCTGATGGCTGGCGGTTTTATGCGAAGGGTGATGGAATCGCCATCTGCAAGGTAAGGGACAGGAGCTGGAACAACAGGGAATGGATTTCCATATGACCTGTTAGGAACGGAAGTCCCCTGCAGAGAGAGATTAACCATCCAGTCCACCCACTTGTGGACACAGAATGCAGGCAGGGCTTGACAAAGCATTGGTCTGACACAGTATGACACTTCTTATGTTCCTATCTTTTTATATTCTTTAGACCTGCGGTAAAACATTCCGGAGGCAGAGAGAGAGGGAACAACATTGGGGCTGATCAATTGAAAGGCTCCATGGTTGGACAGTGAGGTGGCAGGAGGATTCTGGCATGGCTGTGGAGCTGGAGCATCAGCGTCAGAAGAAGGGGGAGGGGAAGGCAACCCAAAAGCGATGCCATCAAAGCCCTTCCCCCTCCTGCAGCCCCGATGTGGAGTCCCCCAGGAGTCTGCAGCAGCAAAGGCCTTTCAGGCCAAAGTGGAGAGGCCTGGCCACCAGATGATGATGGGTGTATGCACCATGGAGAATCGCCTGGTGGAAAAGTTCCAGGCTCTCGAGGTGGAGAAAAAGCAGATGGAGGCGTACTCCCAGTATGTCTCTGGTGAGATGGAGAGGCTGGAACTCTATGACCAGGCGGTCTCCAGGTGGCATGAAGACGTGGAAAGGGCTGTGGAGTTCGCCTTGGCCCACGGCTATGAAATGGCAGAGCACAGGGTGGCCACCCCTCAGTCCTGTGCTGCGCCCCGTTGCCTTTTGCCTTTACCCCAAGTTCCAGGGGACAGGTCCAAAGACTAGTAGTACCCCTTAAGTCTCCTTTCAATGTTTGGTTTTGGTTTTATAATGTTGTTGTTGTTGTTTAAATAGTTTTAATAAAAGTTGTTATGTTTGTTGTTACGAACTTCATTTGACCTGTCCAGTCTTTTATCCCTATGTGCTGAAGTTCTGGCTGGCAGGTGGCAGAATCTCATACAGCTTGTCAATCCCTGCCAGCAGCATCTGACTGGCTCCATATGTAGCGTAGTTAAGGTATTAACCTAAAGATGTGCCAGGCAAAAGCAGGGTCTCAACTTGCAGACAGCCCCCCAGGAGGGGAAGGACTTGTGTCTGTGTGGGTGTGCCAGAGAGAAAAAGAGACAGGCTCCTTGGCAGTGTGCAGCAGGCGGCGGGAGCTTGTGGTCGGAGGGGCTTTTATTTCCAGCAGCTTCAGTGGGCATCTGCGGGTGGGTGCAGAGAAGTAGGCTGGTGGGGGTGGGGATGGGGTTGGGGGCAAGCTGGCTTGCGGGCACCGGGCTTCTGAATGCAGTGGAATGGAATGCATCCCCCAGTGACTGGAATGATGGTCCCAGAATCTCGTTGATGATTCCTGGGATTGGCGGGCATGACTGATTCAGGTACAATGGAATGACAGCCTATGTGAGTTTAATAATAATTATGTCCTTAGAATTAGTGCGTGGTTGGGCACACTCACTCAATCAAACGATAGGTGGTAGCAGCAGGTACAGGAATGTACACAGGCAGGCAGGCACATATAATATGTTGTTTTATATTGATATATTCCATCTCATTCTGGTAGGTCTGCTGCTGGATGTGGGCAATGGGCATCGATCGGGTGCATGATCACAGATGGGAATTCTTCCTGGTTCTGGAAGGTGGCAGCTTGAGCTGGATACACCTGCCTCTCCCCCTCCACCCCCATCTCTCTCGTTCTTGCAGGGAGCCTCTCTCTGACCATATAGTTCATGTGACAGCATGGGTGGGATCATGTCTGTCTCTCCTTCTAGCAGTGGGGATACTTTCCCTCTCTCTCTTATTTCTCTCTCTCTCTGTCTCTCTATCTCTCTCACCATTAACAGCAGGTTGCATAAAGAAAAGGTGAAATGACAGCGGTCCGTGAGCGGAATGAGTAATGACAGGGCACAAGAACCCTGAGGGTGGGTCCTTGGCTGGGGCTAGAGTGGCAGCTTCTAGATATTGGACACAGCCCTCCTTGCCAGTAACATAGGCCCCAGAACCCTGGTGGCTGGTCCTGGGGCTGGAGTGGCTGTTGCTTGATGCCATGGCAAAGACAGCATATAGGCCTGGGGGCCATTGGCTATAGCATCACCAGAAATTGTTGCTAGGGTACAGAAACCTTGGCATAGACAGCATGTAGGCCTGGGAGTCATTGGCATCAGCATCACCAGACATTTTTTGTCAGGGTACAGAACCCTTGGCACAGACAGCATATAGGCCTGGGGGTCATTGACAGCAGAAGACATTGGTTGCCAGGGTACAGAACCCTTGGCACAGACAGCATATAGGCCTAAGGGCCATTGGCAGCAGCAGCAGCAGCAGACATTGGGCACACTGAGGCAGGGTTCGAGCTTTGCAACCTGAGCAGGCAGGCAAGCAGTGTGGCATGAGAGACATGCTTGGGCAGGCTTTGAGCTAGGCAACCTGGGTGGGCAGACAGGCACCTTGGCATGGGAGGCAGGAAGGTGGACTGAGGCATGCTTTGAGCTTGGCGGCAAGCTGGGCGGGCAGACAGGCAGCGTGGCATGAGAGGCAGTAGGGCGGACAGGCAGGCTGGGACATTGGCAGCAGGGCACTCAGATAGGCTAGCAAAGACTGTGCAGCGCGAGAGCCAGTCAGTGTCACATAGGCGGTCCGAGATCGTGTAGCCATAGGCCGGCTGGCAGGCTTACAGTTTGTTTCCCAATGCCACCCTGCGTCATGAGGTCAGTCTGATAAGGCGGCCGAGGCCGTCTAGTGTGAGAGAGAGAAAGAGAAGCAGAGAGAGAAGCAGGGCAAGTGCCAGGCATTGGGAGGGAGGGACAACTCCTCACCATCACAGGAGCAGTAGCCCTAACCCAGATTGAGGAGGAGGAGGAGTCCCGTCCCAAGACTGCCCCTGGCATGGAATGGAGTGTGCCACTGCACCATCACTCCTTGTCCAGGGGCAGCTCGGGGAATCCCAGCAGTGGAAGGTTGACGTTTAGGAACGACAACTGCTTCACCAACTTGGCCCCCAGTATCAGGTGGTGCGGGGAGCAAATGTCCCACACCACAGAGAACACCCGCTTGCTGGAGACACTGGTTGGTGGGCAGGACAGGATACCCTTGGTCATTTTGGACAGGGCCAGCCACACATTGGCCCTACCAGCCCAGTAGGCCAAGGGATTGCTGCTGGGATCAATGCACAGCTCCTCCCTCAGGTAAGTCTCCACTGCTGCTGAGGTGCCATCATACTCCCTCTGGTAGCTCTGGATGGGCACCACCTGCCCCACTGCCCTCAGCCACGCTGCTTGCTCTTTTGTGCTGGGCCCCCTGCTCCCCAGAGTGGTCTGCACACAGGAGGAGCTGCTGGCAATAGGGGTGCTGATGCTACTCATCCTACTGCTGGTGCTGCTGCTACCACTAGGGCTGGGGGCAGGGATAGACCCAGATGCCTGGAAGGGGTCGCTGCTCCCACTACCACCATCCACAGGGGCATCCTGCTGCATGGTCTGCTCTGCCTGCAGGACCTTCTGCACCAATGCACCCTTCAGGAGGCCATAGACCACTGTCTCACGTGCCATGCTGCCCTTGATCCTGGGGTCCAGCATGGTTGCCAGGACATATTCCTCCCGGCGCAGGAGCTCATCAAAGCGTGCATTCAGCCCCGCCTTCAGCTTCCATGCCAGGTCAAACACCTCATCAGACATCTTCCTGCCCACAGGGCCATAATTCCACCCCCCAAGAATCTCGTCCAGGCTCTATGGACCAGCGGGGTCACCTGGCTGAGGGTAGTGGTGGAGTTACTTACGGTCTCCGTCACGACCAGGAATGGTCTCAGTACGAAGACCATGTGAGCAAGGATCTCCCATTCCTGCCTGTTGTACCCTGGAGGTGCTTCGATGTCTTTTTCCAGTTCCACCTGATGCAAGGCAGCTTTCTTCTCAAGAAGCCACTCGAGCATCAGGAAGGTGGAATTCCACCTGGTGGAGACATCTTGGACTAGCTGGTGCACCGAGGGCCCTTGCTCTGTCTGATTCTCCCGGAGGAGCTCACTGCCCTTCACGCTCCTGTTGAAGAACCCTGCCAGCTTCCTCCCCCGGTCGACCAGGGAGCTAAGGGTGCCTGGCCCAATCCCCTTATCCTCCAAGCCCAAAGCGTCCTTCACCACAAGATGGAGGGTGTGTGCATCACAAGGGATGCTTGTGAAGCCCCCGTCATGGACTGCCTTCAGTATATTGGCCACGTTGTCTGTGACCACACAACCCTTGGTGAAGGCTGCGTCTGGCATGACCCAGTCCCTCACCATGGCAGCCAGGATGCCTCAAGGTTCCTTGAGGTGTGGGAGCTGTCCATTACTTGCGCCTGAAGCACGGCCCACCTATACCCTGCTTCAGGACCCCTCCTGCTACTGCCAAGCTCTGCCTCTGGGTCCTGCCACCAGTGTGAATTCACTGCCAGATAGGCTTGCTGTGCATTCCTACCTGACCACAGGTCTGTTGTAAAGTGGACAGTTGCACCCCCAGCCCCTGCCAGCTGTTCCCTCACATGCTCCTTCAAAGCCCTGTGCAGCTGTGGCACCACAGGCCGACTCAGGGTGGAACAGGAAGGCAGCTTAAACGGGGGGCCAGGAATCCAATCAGGCACTGGAAGCCCTTGTCCTGTACAATTGAGAAGGGCTGTCCATCCAGCGCAGTCATCTCAGCCAACAGGCGCTTTCTTTCTCTTGAAAGCAGCCACGCCACCCTCCAGCACCCGATGGCCTTGGCAGCTGCCCCCACCCCAGCTCCTCCATGGTGGACTGACAGCGCTGCTGGCGAGGCTCCTGCTGCTGTTCTTCCCCCATACTGCTCCTGCTGCTAGAGGCAGANGGGCAGGCAGCATGGTATGAGAGGCAGTAGGGAAGACATGCTTGGGCAGGCTTTGAGCTAGGCAACCTGGGTGGGCAGACAGGCACCTTGGCATGGGAGGCAGGAAGGTGGACTGAGGCATGCTTTGAGCTTGGCGGCAAGCTGGGCGGGCAGACAGGCAGCGTGGCATGAGAGGCAGTAGGGCGGACAGGCAGGCTGGGACATTGGCAGCAGGGCACTCAGATAGGCTAGCAAAGACTGTGCAGCGCGAGAGCCAGTCAGTGTCACATAGGCGGTCCGAGATCGTGTAGCCATAGGCCGGCTGGCAGGCTTACAGTTTGTTTCCCAATGCCACCCTGCGTCATGAGGTCAGTCTGATAAGGCGGCCGAGGCCGTCTAGTGTGAGAGAGAGAAAGAGAAGCAGAGAGAGAAGCAGGGCAAGTGCCAGGCATTGGGAGGGAGGGACAACTCCTCACCATCACAGGAGCAGTAGCCCTAACCCAGATTGAGGAGGAGGAGGAGTCCCGTCCCAAGACTGCCCCTGGCATGGAATGGAGTGTGCCACTGCACCATCACTCCTTGTCCAGGGGCAGCTCGGGGAATCCCAGCAGTGGAAGGTTGACGTTTAGGAACGACAACTGCTTCACCAACTTGGCCCCCAGTATCAGGTGGTGCGGGGAGCAAATGTCCCACACCACAGAGAACACCCGCTTGCTGGAGACACTGGTTGGTGGGCAGGACAGGATACCCTTGGTCATTTTGGACAGGGCCAGCCACACATTGGCCCTACCAGCCCAGTAGGCCAAGGGATTGCTGCTGGGATCAATGCACAGCTCCTCCCTCAGGTAAGTCTCCACTGCTGCTGAGGTGCCATCATACTCCCTCTGGTAGCTCTGGATGGGCACCACCTGCCCCACTGCCCTCAGCCACGCTGCTTGCTCTTTTGTGCTGGGCCCCCTGCTCCCCAGAGTGGTCTGCACACAGGAGGAGCTGCTGGCAATAGGGGTGCTGATGCTACTCATCCTACTGCTGGTGCTGCTGCTACCACTAGGGCTGGGGGCAGGGATAGACCCAGATGCCTGGAAGGGGTCGCTGCTCCCACTACCACCATCCACAGGGGCATCCTGCTGCATGGTCTGCTCTGCCTGCAGGACCTTCTGCACCAATGCACCCTTCAGGAGGCCATAGACCACTGTCTCACGTGCCATGCTGCCCTTGATCCTGGGGTCCAGCATGGTTGCCAGGACATATTCCTCCCGGCGCAGGAGCTCATCAAAGCGTGCATTCAGCCCCGCCTTCAGCTTCCATGCCAGGTCAAACACCTCATCAGACATCTTCCTGCCCACAGGGCCATAATTCCACCCCCCAAGAATCTCGTCCAGGCTCTATGGACCAGCGGGGTCACCTGGCTGAGGGTAGTGGTGGAGTTACTTACGGTCTCCGTCACGACCAGGAATGGTCTCAGTACGAAGACCATGTGAGCAAGGATCTCCCATTCCTGCCTGTTGTACCCTGGAGGTGCTTCGATGTCTTTTTCCAGTTCCACCTGATGCAAGGCAGCTTTCTTCTCAAGAAGCCACTCGAGCATCAGGAAGGTGGAATTCCACCTGGTGGAGACATCTTGGACTAGCTGGTGCACCGAGGGCCCTTGCTCTGTCTGATTCTCCCGGAGGAGCTCACTGCCCTTCACGCTCCTGTTGAAGAACCCTGCCAGCTTCCTCCCCCGGTCGACCAGGGAGCTAAGGGTGCCTGGCCCAATCCCCTTATCCTCCAAGCCCAAAGCGTCCTTCACCACAAGATGGAGGGTGTGTGCATCACAAGGGATGCTTGTGAAGCCCCCGTCATGGACTGCCTTCAGTATATTGGCCACGTTGTCTGTGACCACACAACCCTTGGTGAAGGCTGCGTCTGGCATGACCCAGTCCCTCACCATGGCAGCCAGGATGCCTCAAGGTTCCTTGAGGTGTGGGAGCTGTCCATTACTTGCGCCTGAAGCACGGCCCACCTATACCCTGCTTCAGGACCCCTCCTGCTACTGCCAAGCTCTGCCTCTGGGTCCTGCCACCAGTGTGAATTCACTGCCAGATAGGCTTGCTGTGCATTCCTACCTGACCACAGGTCTGTTGTAAAGTGGACAGTTGCACCCCCAGCCCCTGCCAGCTGTTCCCTCACATGCTCCTTCAAAGCCCTGTGCAGCTGTGGCACCACAGGCCGACTCAGGGTGGAACAGGAAGGCAGCTTAAACGGGGGGCCAGGAATCCAATCAGGCACTGGAAGCCCTTGTCCTGTACAATTGAGAAGGGCTGTCCATCCAGCGCAGTCATCTCAGCCAACAGGCGCTTTCTTTCTCTTGAAAGCAGCCACGCCACCCTCCAGCACCCGATGGCCTTGGCAGCTGCCCCCACCCCAGCTCCTCCATGGTGGACTGACAGCGCTGCTGGCGAGGCTCCTGCTGCTGTTCTTCCCCCATACTGCTCCTGCTGCTAGAGGCAGAAGCAGTTGGTGTGGGACGCTTGCCAGCTGAAGGAGGCGGGTGACTGGCAGCTGCAGTTGGGAACCCGCTGGCATCCACCTTCCCTGCCTTCCCACTGAGCAGCAGAGCACTGTGGCATGACGTTAGGTACCTTGCCATTGCCGTTGTCCCCAGGCTGCTGAGCACCTGCCCACGCTTTACCACCTTTTTGCACAAAGTGCACTACACCTTTCTGGGATCATGTGCCCGTACCTGCTTAAAATGATCCCAGACTGAGGATTTTTTCCCCCCTCCTGCCTTGCCTGCCCCGGGTGATGCATTGCTGCCAGCGCTACTGGAAGGGGGAGAACTTGGTGGCTCTGGTGACACAGCTCTGGGAGGAGGCTCAGCCATCGCCACAGCTGCAGACATCTCCTCTGCGGCACTAGTGTCTGCCTCTGACTCTCCGCCCAAGATCACAGTGATGTCCCGTGAAGGGGAGTACTGGGACCCTGAGGCTAGACTGCCCATGCCCGCCATGCTGCTGGCACTCTCCCTGTGCCCCCCTCTATAGCTGCTAGTGCTGCTGCTGCTACTCCTCTCCCTACTGACATTGCCTGGGGATCAGACCCTGCCTCTAGCAGCCGGGGTGAGAGCCACCAGCTCTGAACTGCTGGGGATCACCTCAACAGTGGGGGATGTTGGTGACCCTGTAGGAACATCGGAAGCAGCACCAGCACCAGCACCTGCTCCAGCACCAGCAGCAACAGAGACAGACGCAGCCTCAAGTCCTGCAGGCCTTCCAGTGCCCTGCATGGCAGTGGAGGAGGGCACTGTCAGGAGGCGATGCTGAGCCACTGTAGCCTGTTGCCCTAAAGCAGGCCTGCTGAGTTTGGGGCGTGGTGATGTGCTCAGGCTACTGCTGCTGCCTGCTGCCACTCCCTTGGCATGGCCCCTTCCGCCTCTGGCACGTGCCCTGTTGTCTCCCCTATGGGCAGCAGACTGGCCTCTCCTTCCCTTCTCCATTTCTCCCTCCAAAATAATGTTTTTATATTGGTTTTTTAATTATTTTTTTATTTTTTTATTTAAATTTTTATCTAATATTATATCTATCTATCTACACTAAATCTAACTGCTATTAACTATTCTAAATGCTATGAACTAAATGGATTATCTAATAAGTACAAAGGCCTATAAACACTAAAACACTGTCCTATAAACACTAAATCTCTAACACTATCTCTATCTCAGCTAACTCCTACAACTATCTATCTATCTATCTATCTATCTATCTATCTATCTATCTATCTATCTATCTATCTATTTTTTTATTTAAATTTTTTATCTAATATTATATCTATCTATCTACACTAAATCTAACTGCTATTAACTATTCTAAAACCTATTGAACTAAATGGAATATCGTAATAATTAACTACAAAGGCCTTGTCCTACAAACACACTGTATCTCTATCTATCTCTATAACTAAGCTAACTACTATGTATATCTGTCTAGTAACTATCTATCTATATAGACAATATTACACCGGGGGAAACACAAAGAACACTGGTAGGGGTACAAAACTGAAATGAAAATCAATCTAATAATAATCCTACTCTAAATAAATCCAAAACTTAAAACAGGGGCAGGGAATCAGGGATGGGATAAGAGGGAGAGGGAAAGGATTCAATGGAGGGAGGAGAGAGGGAGGAAGATTGAACACAGGGAACACAGGAAGGTGTAAAAACAAAAAACAACACCTAAATCTATCTAATCTAAGCTAAATCAATGATAATATGGAGGTAGTCAGTAAGTCAAACAATTTTATTGAGGCAGGCACACAGCCATTGCCCTGGTTACAAAAACACAGTAGGGTATAAAATATTTATAGTAATAAGGGTTATTTACAAACCAAAACATAAAAGTTAGGTTACATCTTAGTAAAATCAAGGGCAAAAAGTCATGAGCCCAATGGAGAGACCAACCCAGACAGGGAATATTCCAGAAAAAGTTTCTGTCTGTCAAAGGCGGAGATCAAAAAGCCACCAACAATACAGGTTAAATCATGCTTGTGGTCACCCAAAAGTATGTCACACATAAAGTCGTCCGTCCTACCAGGGTGAGAGTCCAGAAAAGGCTGCAGGCTTTTAGCACGCAGAATGTCATATAAATGACACCTGAAGAGAACATGACTGGTGGATTTGCTTGACATTTTCAAGCAGGAAGACATAGTTGCGCTTGCATCCTGGAAAGCAGCCCCTCAGTTATGCCTCTACAAACTGGCACAGAGCCGAGCCTTATTTAGATATCCTAAAGGATGGCACACTTCGGAGGGCTTTTACATGCCTCCGTTTTCAGCTTCTCCCCACTGCTGTGGTGGAAGGCCGTTATACTGGGGTACCATACGATTCACGGCTCTGTCCCTGTACTAATTCAGTGGTGGAGGATTTTGAACATTTTGTACTCTGTTGCCCTTTATACGATCTTCTCAGGCGGACTTGACTAACCCCATTCGGGAGAGAGCGAAGTCTTACGAACAGGGATAAGCTGATAGAGATACTGTCATCTCAGGAGGCAACATATATACAGGCTGTTGCTATTTTTGCTTTTTTAGTATCTAGAATCTGAAGTGCAATCAAAGGACCTTGATATTATTACCACTATGTGCATCAAATTCTGCCAACCTCACTGCAGAACCTTTTGTTTGTATGTCTAGCCCTTTTTATTGTCATGGAATTTTTATTAGGTTTGCTCGTGGGTCGGACTGACTGCTGTGCAGAAGTTTTGGTTCTTGTTTTTTTTTTAATTGTGTATGTATTTGTACTTCCTTTGTTGTTGTTTTGACTATGGCAAAAGCTACTGTTTTTAATAAATTGATTGATTGACTGGTGGATTTGAGTTCTTGCTGGTCATAAGGACACAGGCTCTGAGTTATAGGAACTTTACTAAAACGCCCTTCCAGAAGCTTTGTTGGCAAAGCATTGAACCTAGCTGCCATTAAAAGTCATTTCCCACGTGGGGAGATATTGAGGGAAAGGTACAGGGCCATGATGTCTGCTTCTTGGGCCAAGTTATAGGGATGGGCGAACGCGGTTCGGAGTTTGGACCAAACTCGGTCTGTTCAGTCGACCGAACCGAACTTCCAAACCGAACTCGAATTTCAAACCGAACTAAACCGAATTTCCGAACTCCGTTCTGTTCATCCATCCCTAGACTAGCAACACACGCAAAAAACCTGGTTTTGAATGGCCGAACTTGGTTCGGAAGTTCAGAATTCAACCAAACTTGGTTTGTTCGGTTGACCGAACTGAACTTCCGAACCAAACTCGAATTTCAAACCAAACCGAACCGAATTTCCGAACTCGAATTTCAAACCGAACTGAATTTCCGAACTCTGTTCTGTTCTCCCATCCCTACCAAGTTATAATAATGCCTCAGATGAGGAGAAAAACACACCCTTCCCCATTCCACCTGGAGATCTACATCCTGCCATCGTACCCTAAACCTCAGCCATCCCAGGGCAAAACCCCCTTGATAGCAGGTAAGACTTGGATCAGGTGGAACTCCTCCACTTGCAGCCAATTTCCTTGGAAGGAAATCAGCAGTAAGGAGTTCCCAGTGTAAACTAATGTTCTGTCTACTATCACATCTTAATGCTGAAAACTCTTTGTTGTTGGATTTTTGGAGGCTCCGCCTACAATGGTCAAACCCCTCCCTAGAGTTCTGCCAGGGCTCTGCTTACAATGTACAAGCCCCTCCCTAGAGCTCTGCAGGCCATAAGATGCCGCCGGCCTTTGGGGCGCCACAGCAAGGCTTGGCACATGGCCCCTCAAACCCTTGTGCCAGCCATGGAGGCAAGCAGGCAGGGGCAGGGTTTCAGGTTTGCCCACCGGGTGGAAAGACAGACACTTTGACATGAGCAGAAGGCAAACTGAGGCAGGCTTTGATCTTGGCAACCTGGGCGGGCGGGCAGACAGACAGCGTGGCATGAGCATTGGAAGGCTGGCTAAGACAGGCTTTGATCTTGGCAATCTGGGCGGGCGGGCAGACAGGCAGCATGGCATGAGCATCGGAAGGCTGACTGAGGCAGGCTTTGACCTTGGCAGCTTGGGCGGGTCAGCAGACAGGCAGCATGGCATGAGCATCGGAAGGCAGATTGAGGCAGGCTTTGATCGTGGCAACCTGGTCGGGCAGGCAGACAGGCAACATGGCATGAGCATTGGAAGGCTGGCTGAGGAAAGCTTTGATCTTGGCAACCTGGGCGGGCAGACGGGCAGCATGGCATGAGCATCGGAAGTCAGGCTGAGGAAGGCTTTGATCTTGGCAACCTGGGTAGGCAGGCAGACAGGCAGCATGGCATGAGCGGCAGTAGGAAAGGCAGGCTGAGACCTTGGCAGGGCACTCAGATAGGCTGGCGAAGACTGTGCAGCGTGCGAGAGAGAGAGTAACCAGCGGCCGGCTGACAGGCTTCAGCTTCCCAATGCTACCTGGTGTCATGAGGTCAGTCAGATAGGCCGGCCAAGGCCAGAGAGAGAGAGAGAGAGAGGCAGGGTGGGCACCAGGCATTGGGAGGGAGGGACAGCATCTCAGCAGCAGCAGCAGCCCAGATTGAGGAGGAGCCCCGTCCCAAGCGGGCCCATGGCATGGGATGGCATGTGTCACTGCACCATCAATCCATCTCCAGGGGCAGCTCAGGGAATCCGAGCAGCGGAAGGTTCACTTTAAGAAACAACAACTGCTCCACCTACTTGGCCCCCAGTCTCAGGCGGTGCAGCGAGAAAATGTCCCCCACCATGGAGAACACCCGCTCGTTAGGAACACTTGTTGGTGGGCAGGACAAGAGACTCTTGGCCACTTTGGACAGGGCCGGCCACACGTTGGTCTTGCCAGCCCAGTAGGCCAATGGATCGCTGCTGGGATCAATGTACGGCTTCTCCTCCAGGTAGGTCTCCACTGCTGCTGAGGCACTGTCATACTCCCTCACGTAGCTCTGTTTGGGCACCACCTCCACCAATGCCCTCAGCCACGCTGCCTGCCTTTCTGTGAATGGACCCACGCTCCCCAGAGTGCACATACGAGCTGCTGCTGCTGGCAATATGGGTGCTGCTGCTGCTCAGCATGCTGCTGGTGCTGCTACTGCTAGGGCTGGGGGCAGGGATAGACTCCGCTGGATGAAAGAGGTGGCTGCTCCCACTCCCACGATCCCCAGGGCATCCTGCTGCTGCCATGCACTCTCCAGAGCCCTCCCTCTCTGCCTGATGGACCCTCTCCACCAGCTCACCCTTCCAGTGGCCATAGAGCAGTGTCTGGCATGCCACGCTGCCCTTGACCCTGGGTTCCAGCATGGTTGCCAACACATATTCCTCCTGCTGCAGGAGCTCATTGAACCGCGCCTTCAGCCCTACCTTCAGCTGCCGCGCCAGGGCAACCACCTCATGCACTAGCTTCTTTCCCTGAGGGCCACAATCCTGCCCCTAGAGAATCTCATTCAGCCTCTGGAGGAGACTCTGGACCAGAGGGTTTACCTGGCTGATGGTGGCCGTGGAGGAACCGATGGTCTCCGTCACAGTCAGGAATGGTCTCAGCACAAAGGCAGCGTGAGCCAGGATCTCCCATTCCACCCCATTGTACCCTGGAGGTGCCCAGCTGTCCATCAACAGCTGAACCAGATGCAAGGTGGCTTTCTGCTCAAGAAGATGCTTGAACATCAAGAACGTGGAATTTCACCTGGTGGACACATCCTACACCAGCTGGTGCACTGGGGATCCTTGCTCTGCCTGCTTCTCCCGGAGGAGGTCGCTGCCCTTCACGCTCTGGTTACAGAAACCATCTAGCTTCCTCCCCCACGTGATCAGGGAGCTAAAGGTGCCTGCCCCAATCCCCTTCTCCCCCTAGCCCAGAACGTCCCTGACCACCAGGTGAAGGGTGTGTACGGCGCAAGGGATGCTGGTGAAGCCCCCCTCATGGACTGCCCTCAATATTTTGGCTGCATTGTGCATCACCACACACCCCTTGGTGAAGGGTGCATCTGGCGTGACCCACTCCCTCACTATGGCGGTCAGGGCTGCCTCGATGTTCTGAGCAGCGTGGGGGCAGTCCATGACTTCCGCCTTAAGCAGGGCTCACCTATACCCTGCTTCGGGACCCCTCCTGCCACTCCCAAACGCTGCCTCCGGGTCCTGCCACCAGTGCGTCGTCACTGCCAGGTAGGCGTGCAGCACGTTTCTGCTCGACCACAGGTCTGTGGTGAAGTGGATGTTGGCACCCTGAGCCCCTGCCAGCTGCTCCCTCACCTACTCCTTTAAAGCCTGGTACAAGGCTGGCACCACTGCCAACTCAGGGTGATGTGCGAGGGCAGTTTAAACTGGGGGTCCACGAAGCCAATCAGGCACCTAAACCCCATGTCCCTGACCACTGAGAAGGGCTGCCCATGGAGCGCAATCATTTCCCCCATATGCGCGTGACTTTCAGTTGAAAGCCACGCCGCCCTCCACGTCCTGCAGCTGCAGATGGACTTGGCAATAGGGATGGGTGAATGTGGTTCNGGGCAGACAGGCAGCGTGGCATGAGCATGGGAAGGCTGGCTGAGGCAGGCTTTGATCTTGGCCACCTGGGTGGGTGGGCAGACAGGCAGCGTGGCATGATCATGAGAAGGCTGGCTGAGGCAGGGTTTGATCCTCGCCACCTGGACAGGCAGGCGGGTGGGCAGACAGGCAGCATGGCATGAGAAGAAGGCAGACTGAGGCAGGGTTTGATCTTGGCCACCTGGGCGGACGGGCAGACAGGCAGCATGGTATCAGCAGAAGGCAGACTGAAGCAGGGTTTGATCTTGGCTACCTGGGCAGACGGGCAGACAGGCAGCGTGGCATGAGCAGAAGGCAGACTGAGGCAGGGTTTGATCTTGGCAACCTGGGCAGACAGGCAGCGTGGCATGAGAGGCAGTAAGGAAGTCAGGCTGGGTCCTTGGCAGGGCACTCAGATAGGCTGGCGAAGACTGCAGCGTGAGAGAGAGAGAGAGAGAGAGAGAGAGCCTGTCAGATAGGTGGGCCGAGATCGTCTAGCTAGAGGCTGGCTGGCAGGCTTACAACTTCCCAATGCCACCTGGCATCATGAAGTCAGTCAGATAGGCCATCCAAGACCATCTAGTCAGAGAGAGAAAGAGAGAGGCAGGGAGGGCACAAAGCATTGGAAGGTACAGCACCTCAGAAGCAGCAGCCCAGATTGAGGAGGAGCGCCATCCCAAGACTACCTATGGCATGGGATGGCGTGTGCCACTGCACCATCAATCCATGTCCAGGGGCAGCTCGGGAAATCCTAGCAGTGGAAGGTTCACCTTAATAAAAAGCAACTGCTCCACCAAGTTGGCCCCCAGTCTCAGGCGGTGCGACGAGCAAATGTCCCCTGCCATGCAGAACACCCGCTCGCTGGGGACACTGGTTGGTGGTCAGGATAAGAGATCCTTGGCCACTTTGGACAGGGCCAGTCACATGTTGGTCTTGCCAGTCCAGTAGGCCAAGGGATCACTGCTGGGTTCGACGCATGGCTCCTCCTCCAGGTAGCTCTCCACTGCTGCTGAGGCGCTGTCGTACTCCCTCACATAACTCTGCCTGGGCACCACCTCCACCACTGCCCTTAGCCACGCTGCTTGCCCTGCTGAGCACAAGCCCATGCTCGCCAGAGTGCTTTGCACATATGAGCTGCTGCTACTCGCAATAGGGGTGCTGCTGCAGCTCAGCCGGTTGCTGGTGCTGCTACTGGTTGGACTGGGGGCAGGGATAGACCCCACCGGCTGAAAGGGGTAGCTGCTTCCACTCCCACCATCCCCAGGGGCGTCCTGCTGCTGCTGCCGCGCACTCTCAAGAGCCCACTCTGCCTGACCGACCCTCTCCACCAGGTCACCCTTCCAGTGCCCATAGAGCACTGTCTGGTGTGCCACGCTGCCCTTGACCCTGGGGTCCAGCATGGTTGCCAAAACATATTCTACCCGCTGCAGGAGCTCATCAAACCGTGCCTTCATCCCTGCCTTCAGCTGCCGCACCAGGGCAACCACCTCATCCGCCAGCTTCCTGCCCTGAGGGCCAGAATCCCACCCCTGGAGAATCTCCTCCAGCCTCCTAAGGAGACTCTGGACCAGAGGGGTCACCTGGATGATGGTGGCCGTGGAGGAACTGATGGTCTCCATCATGGCCAGGAACTGTCTGAGGATGAAGACCGTGTGAGCCAGGATCTCCCATTCCACCTCATCGTACCCTGGAGGTGCCCTGCTGTCCTTCACCAGTTGAACCTGATGCAAGGCGGCTTTCTGCTCAAGAAGCCGCTCGAGCATCAGGAAGGTCAAATTCCACCAGGTGCACACATCCTGCACCAGCTGGTGCACTGGGGAGCCTTGCTCTGCTTGCTTCGCCCAGAGGACTCGGGAGGTTGCTGCCCATCACGCTCTGGTTTAAGAAACCGGCCAGCTTCCTCCCCCGCTCAACCAGGGAGCTAAGGGTGCCTGCCTGACTCCCCTTCTCCCCCAAGCCCAGAGCATCCCTGACTACCAGGTGAAGGGTGTGCACGGTGCAATGGATGCTGGTGAAGCCCCCCTCATGGACTGCCCTCAGCATGTTGGCCGTGTTGTCTGTCACCACACACTCCTTGGCGAAGGATGCACCTGGCGTGACCCAATCCCTCACCATGGTGGTCAGGCTGACTCGATGTTCTGAGCAGCGTGGGAGCCGTCTATGACTTCCACTTGAAGCAGGACCCACCTATACCCTGCTTCGGCACCCCTCCTGCCACTGTCCATCACCACACACCCCTTGGTGAAGGGTGCATCTGGCGTGACCCACTCCCTCACTATGGCGGTCAGGGCTGCCTCGATGTTCTGAGCAGCGTGGGGGCAGTCCATGACTTCCGCCTTAAGCAGGGCTCACCTATACCCTGCTTCGGGACCCCTCCTGCCACTCCCAAACGCTGCCTCCGGGTCCTGCCACCAGTGCGTCGTCACTGCCAGGTAGGCGTGCAGCACGTTTCTGCTCGACCACAGGTCTGTGGTGAAGTGGATGTTGGCACCCTGAGCCCCTGCCAGCTGCTCCCTCACCTACTCCTTTAAAGCCTGGTACAAGGCTGGCACCACTGCCAACTCAGGGTGATGTGCGAGGGCAGTTTAAACTGGGGGTCCACGAAGCCAATCAGGCACCTAAACCCCATGTCCCTGACCACTGAGAAGGGCTGCCCATGGAGCGCAATCATTTCCCCCATATGCGCGTGACTTTCAGTTGAAAGCCACGCCGCCCTCCACGTCCTGCAGCTGCAGATGGACTTGGCAATAGGGATGGGTGAATGTGGTTCAGAAGTTCGGAGTTTGGCCAGAACTCAGCCTGTTTGGATGACTGAACCCAAACCGAACCTGATTCCGAATTCCAAAATGACCGAACAGTTCGATCAGTTCGGATCGCATTTGTATGAGTTCGAGTGGCAAAAATGTGTCACTGGAAGGCAGAATGTGACAGGGAGGGGGGAGTCAGCTGAGGAACAGACTTCCAGGCACCAGGGGTGGAGAGGCCTGGAATAGCAGCTAGCCTGCCCAATCACCATCCCTTTTCTCCTCGGACCACTGACTTCGCAGTCTGCGATTGGCCACGGGCTAGGCTGCATGGAGCCAATGGGGCTTGTAGTGAGGTGACGCAGCAAATAACAAAACTCATTGCCCTCCCCCCTTCCCAACACCTTCTGAGCTAGTCACTGTTCCTGAACAGCAGGCGTTTCAGAAGGCTCCCTCTCCCAGCAGTTTTGTTCTCCTCAATCCATTACAATTCTCCTCCTATTTCACCCATCCAACCCATCTACCTCCATATTATCATTTATTTAGATTAGATTAGATAGATTTAGGTGTTATTTTTTGTTTTTACCCCTTCCTGTGTTCCCTGTGTTCAATCTTCCTTCCTCCCTCCCCCTCCATTGAATCCTTTCCCTCTCCCTCTATATATATTCCATCCCTGATTCCTTTCCCCTGTTTTTTATTCATTTTGAGTAGCATTAGATTGATTTAGGTTTCATTTTAGTTTTGTACCCCTCTCTGTGTTCTTTGTGTTCCCCCCCATCCCATAGATAGATAGATAGATTAGATATCCCTTCGGGAGGGCAGGGTGCCTGACTGCCTAAAAGAGGCTGTGGTTAGGCCCCTGCTCAAGAAACCATCTCTAGACGCTGATGCTCCTGCCAGTTATCGGCCAGTATCTAACCTTCCCTTTTTAGGGAAGGTTATTGAATGGGCTTTGGCATGGCAGCTCCAGAAACATCTGGACCACACCGGTTTCCTTGATCCCTCCCAGTCTGGGTTTCGGCCTGGGTACGGTACGGAGACGGCCTTAGTGGCCTTGGTTGATGATCTCCGTCTGGCATTGGACCAGGGTCATCAGACCTTACTGGTCCTGCTAGACCTTTCGGCTGCATTCAACACAGTCGATCACGAGGTGTTGGTGACTCGCCTGCGGAACCGTGCCAGAATTGGTGGGACAGTCTTGGACTGGTTTCGTTCGTTCCTGGCCAGGAGAACTCACGGGGTGGTATTGGGGGAGTGTACGTCTTCCCCCCCGGGACCTCACGTATGGAGTTCCGCAGGGTGCCCCATTCTGTCCCCACTCTTGTTTAACATCTATATGCAGCCATTAGGGGAGATTGTGAGGGGGGTTCATGGCAAGCAGTATCATCAGTATGCTGATGACACTCAGCTCTACCTCTCGTTTTCCATCGACCCAGGCCATGCAGTCTCCTTATTTTCCCAGTGCCTGTCAGCTGTGGGGGCTTGGATGAGGTTGAGCCATCTGCAACTGAATCCTGACAAGACAGAGGTGATGTTGGTGGGCGAGGGCTTGGGGAGCCTGGGGGTGGTTGAATCTCCTCTTGTTGGGGGGGTTC
>QEPC01007937.1:3888493-3908605 GCA_003113815.1 Sphenodon punctatus
ATAAGGCGCTTGACCTGGCATGGAAGCTGAAGGTGGGGCTGAGTGCGCGATTTGATGAGTTGCTGCGTCGGGAGGAATATGTCCTGCCAACCATGCTGGACCCCAGGATCAAGGGCAGCATGACATGTGAGACAGTGGTCTATGGCCTCCGGAAGGGTACGCTGGTACAGAAGGTCCGGCAGGCAGAGCGGGCCATGCAGCAGGATGACCCTGGGGATGGTGGGAGTGGGAGCAGTGACCCCTTCCAGCCATCTGGGTCTATCCCTGCCCCCAGCCCTAGTGGGAGCAGCAGCAGCAGGATGAACAGCAGCAGCAGGACCCCTACGAGTGCCAGCAGCTCCTCCTGTGTGCAGGCCACTCTGGGGAGCATGGTGCCCAGCACAAAAGGGCAAGCAGCATAGCTGAGGGCAGTGGGGCAGGTGGTTCCCACCCAGAGCTACCACAGGGAGTATGATGGTGCCTCAGCAGCAGTGGAGACCTATCTGGAGGAGGAGCCATGCATTGATCCCAGCAGTGATCCCTTGGCCTACTGGGCCGGTAGGGCCAACGCGTGGCCAGCCTTGTCCAAAGTGGCCAAGGGTATCCTGTCCTGCCCACCAACCAAGCAAGTGGGTGTTCTCTGTGGTGGGGGACATTTGCTCCCTGTACCGCCTGAGACTGGGGGCCAAGTTGGTGGAGCAGTTGCTCTTCTTGAAGGTGAACCTTCTGCTGCTGGGATTCCCCGAACTGCCCCTGGACAAGGAGTGATGGTGCAGTGGCACATGCCATCCCATGCCAGGGGCAGTCGAGACAGGGCTCCTCCTCCTCCAACTCCTCCTCCATCTGGGATAGGGCTACTGCTCCTGTTCTCCTGAGATGCTGTCCCTCGCTCCCAATGCCTGGCACCCGCCATGGCCTATATGCCGTCTTCACATTGCGCTGTCATTCCACAGCATAAAGAAACAGCCACTCCAGCCCCAGGACCTACCGCCAGGGTTCTGTGATCCATGCCCATCCTGGTTGGTGAAAGCCTCCAGGGAGACGTTGGGAACGGTGCTGGCGAGGGTGGTGAATGCATCCTTGCAGCAGGGGAGGTTGTCACCCAGCCTCAAGGAGGATGTGGTGCGCCCTCTGCTGCAGAAACTATCTTTGGATGTGGATGCGCTCCCCAGTTACCGACCTGTCTCTAACCTTCCCTTTTTAGGGAAGGTTATTGAGCGGGCGGTGGCAATGCAGCTCCAGGGGCATCTAGATAACATTGGTTTCCTGGACCCTTTTCAATCTGGGTTCAGCCCCGGCTATGGCACTGAGGCGGCGTTGGTGGCCTTGGTCGACGACCTCCACCGGGAGATGGATGCAGGATGTTCAACATTTCTCATCTTGCTAGATCTCTCGGCCGCTTTTGATACCGTGGACCATGAGCTGCTGTTGAGACGGCTGCGACGGATGAGATTCTGCCACCTGCCAGCGAGAACTTCAGCACATAGGGATAAAAGATTGGACAGGTAAAATGAAGCTCGTAACAAGAAATACAACAACTTTTATTAAAACTATTTAAATAACAACAACAAAACAACAACAACAACATTCTGAAACCAAAAGCAAACATTCAAAAGAAACTTATAAATCAAACTACGAGCCTCTGGGCCTGTCCCCCAGGACTTCGGGGAAAGGCAACAGCTGTTGGGGCGCATCACAGGGCTGAGGGCCGGTCACTCGGGACTCTTTCAGCTCATAGCCGTGGGAGACGACAAACTCCATGGCCCCTTCCATGTCCGGATGCCACCTGGAGAGCGCTTGGTGGTACATTTCCAGACTTTCCATCTCAGTGGAGATGTACTGGCCATACACCTCCACCTTCTTCCTCTCCACCTGACCTGCCCGGAACTGCTCCACCAGGCGGTTCTCCATGGTGGTGGCTGTCACCTGCAGGCTGGTCACAAAGACCAGCCTCTCCAACTCGGTCCGAAAGGCCTTGGCCTCAGCATTCTCCCGGGGACCAGGGTCTCCACATTGGGGCTGGGGGGGGAGGGCTTACATGCCGTCGCTTGCGGGTTGCCTCCCCCCCCCTTCTTCTAGCGCTGTTTCTCAGACTCCACGGCCACACCAGAGTCTTCCTGCCACCTCACCATCTGGCCGTGGAGCTTTTCAATATGAGTGATTAGCTCTGACGTGGTCCCCTCTCTCTGCCTCCTTAATCTTTTGCCGCAGAACTAAAGAGCATAAAAAGATAGGAACATAAGAAGTGCCATACTGTGTCAGACCAATGGTCTGTCAAGTCCTGCCTGCATTCTGTCTCCACAAGTGGGTAGACTGGGTGGCCAATCTCTCTCTTCAGGGGACTTCCATTCCTAACAGGTCATAGGGCAATCCATTCCCTGTTGTTCCAGCCCCTGTGCCTTACCTTGCAGATGGCGATTCCGTCACCCTTGTCAATCAATCAATCAATAAGTTTTTATTTATATATAGCCAAAGGCCATTACCCTTGTCATAAAACCTCCAGACATCGGAGCATTTTGTCTGCCTACTGTCTATGGGTGGCACTGGTGAATCCGACCTCTGCCTGGGTGTCATGCATGGTGGGGCACCAGTGCCAGTATCTGATTCCTCTCTGAAACAGGAACACATAAACATTACAACACCTAAGTAATATCATGCATTTATGATGATGCCCCTAGTCCTCCCTCCTTGGGGTGCTAGGGATGCAATGGGAGATGGTGACCCTGGCTGGCACGTGCCAATCCTGTCCTGCCTGGGGTGCTGCTAGGGTGGGATGGCATTGGAGAGACCCTGACTGGTACATGCCAATCCTGCCCTCCCTGGGGTGCTACTAGGGAGGGATGGCAATGGAGCGAGCCTGACTGGCATGTGCAAATCCTGCCCTTATTTGGGGGTGCTAGGTAGGGATGGCAACTAGAGAGTGGGGATGGCTGGCAGGTACATGTTTGGGTGGGGGTGCTGCTCGTGCCTGACTGCTGGAAGAGCCCCCCACACTACAGTACCCTCTCTCTCTCTGGAAGACATCCGCTGCTACCCACTGATGCCCACTGTTTGTGCCTGACTGATGTCCACCACCTACGCACCCACCCGCACACCAGTGAGCTCGCTCTAACGGATAGAGTCTTACGTTTCTTGTCCTCAAAGTAAAAAAAAAAAAGTTTACAAACCTGGCAGCAGTGGCAGCAGCACCTCCTGTGTCCGCCAGCTTTGGCTCCTCCTCCTCCACCACCGAAGGTCCAGCAGCAGCTGGAGGAACCTCTTCTTCCACCACCGGCTCCACCACCTTGGTCTTCCCCCAGGCCCAACATTTAATGGTGGTGGCACTGGTCACCTTCTTCTCAATTTTTTTTTAAACACACACCCAACACAGCCAACACAACACACCCAGCACCCACCAACACTCACCAACCAGCCAAACCAAAACCAACACACACCACACAGCCAAAACACACACAAATAAAAAACGAACACACAGCCAGCCACAACACACGCTCTCACCCACACAAGCTCTGCACGCATTCGAATTTCCTGCCCGATCCGAACTGCACACGACCAAACCGAATGGCCTAACCCAAACGCGGCGACCGAACCGAATGGCCGAACTGAACGGCCAAACCAAACCGGACCGAACTGAACAACCGAACCCAAACCGCGATCTGTTCGCCCATCCCTAATGAACACTCCCCCACAGGCTTCACCCAGGAGAGATTTACAACCTCAACTAAACTCTAGTGGGCAGGCTTGCTTCAACTATGTACTATAGAAGGTTGCTGCTTTGTAAAGAAGATTCTTTGAGATGGTTCTCAACATTCTCACAACATCCACCCTTCCAGCCCCGAATAAAATGTTTTTCTTATGTTCCTAGAAAGGGTTGGGAAGGAACTGTCATTCTGAGGGGGAGAATGCTTTTTATACTTGAGGAGCTTGAGATCATCACGTGGTCTGTTATTTGAATAGGGGGAGTATGCCATCCACAACGCAGTTGTGAGAATGTTAGGAGCCACCTCGAAGAACCTTCTTTACAAGGCTACAACCTTTTGATCAGCACATGGGGAGGAGACGTTTGTAAACAAACAGTTTGTTCTCTCCCTTTCCTATTGGCTCAGTGTCCTGCTGTGCTGCTGCTGCTGCTCCATCCCATAGGGGTAGGAGTAAAACAGCTAGTTGCCTATGAAGGGGGCAAGGGGTTTTTGCAGAGGGGCCATGTCCCCCCCCAAATTAAACCGTGGGGAGAGGGGGCAAACAAGGTCTGGGTAAACTCCTCCCCCCCCCCAGTCTGGTCACGGGAGACATAGGGGAGAGGTAGAAACGGCCCCATGATGGAGCAGGGCATGCCTCGGCAGTAGGGGGAAGATCAGGGGGGTATGGAACTTGCAAAACACACACCCCGGGCTCCACCGGGAGAAACCCATGTAGGGAGGGAGCACAATACTGGCAAAAAGCCCCCCCCTTCAGGCTCCGCTGCAAAAGCACCAGGGAGAAACTCACATAGGGAGGGAACATGGGACTAGCCAAGCACCCTCCCCCCCAAAGTGCTGAACCCCCTGTCGCTGCCAGCCCCAGACAGACCTACACGGGTCAGCCCCCACTCGGCTCTGCTCGAACCCATGTGCACTGAGCCCATGTGCTTGAGTCCGAGGCGTCTCCACTCCAGGGCACCCAAGCGCACTCCAGGAAACTCTGTCTGCCCCGTGGTACCCCCAGGGCCTCGGGGGAACCCTCTGGGAAGCAGCAGTGCTCCCCTGGTTGGTGCAGGGCAACCCACCCTTCCCCTGTGAAAAGGTGTCAGAGAGGGGGGAGAGGGAAGTGGGAGGGGAGGCGGGCAGGGGAGGACGTGACATCCCGGGCAGAGAGTGGGGGAGGGAACTGAAACGAGACTCCTGTCCCGGCTCCCAAAAACTCCTGAGAGCATTCCAGGGTGGAGGAACTGCTGCGCTCCCATTGTGCAAGCCCTCTTCCTTCCAACAGTAAAAAACAAACTAAAATTTAAAAAGTGGCATCCCGACTCCGTCTCCAACCCACAGTGGTAGCGCGGGGCCATGTGCCTCGTTGCCGTTGGCACATGCCTTTGGCCAGCCCTGCCTGCCTCTCATGCCAAGATGCCTGTCTGCCTGCCCTGACAACTCTGGGTGATGTGCCTGACTGTCCTGGCAATCCTGCTGCTGCTGTCTGCTGGTCCATGGCTGCTCTGCCCTGGCAAATTCAAATGTGCCCATGCAATCCTGCTGCTGCCATCTCTGCTGTTCCACGGGTTCTGTGCCCTAGCAATCCAATGTCTGACACTTCTACAAATGCTGCCTCTGCTGTCTTTGCCATGGGTTCTATGCCCTGGCAATCCAGTGTCTGCTGTTGCTGCCAATGCTGCCTCTGCTGTATGTGCCATGGGTTCTGTGCCACGGCAATCAAATGTCTGCCGCTGCTGCCAATGATGCCTCTGCTGTCTGTGCCACAAGTTCTGAGACCGGACAATCCAATGTCTGCTGCTGCTGCCAATGCTGCCTCTACTGTCTGTGCCACAGGTTTTGTGTCCCGGCAATCCAATGTCTGTCGCTGCTGCCAATGCTGCCTCTGATGTCTGTGCCACAGATTCTGAGACCAGGCAATCCAATGTCTGCTGCTGCTGCCAATGCTGCCTCTTCTGTGCCACGGGTACTGTGCCCCGACAATCCAATGTCTGCTGCTGCTGATGGTACTGCATGTCAGCCATTTGTTCCTCATGCTTGTAAATGGGCATAGGTCGGATAACTGCACCAGTGGGCGGGGGCTGGGTGTCCACAATAATAACCACCAGGCAAGGCTTGCCCAATTTGCAACAGAGCTTTTTGAGATCTGTCGAGTACGATGCCAGCCTGCAACACAGACCACTGCTGCTGCTCCACTGATTGCCTGGCAGCCTGAAACACCCGGCCAAGTAGGGGTGCCATCCACCAAGCCCTGGCTGGGCTCTGCTACAGCTCCACCGATGCCAGCCTGCAATGCCCAGTCAAGTAGGGGTGCCATACTGGCCATACTGCATAACATATAGGTGTCATACCGCAGAGCACCCACTCAAGGCCATGCACAGAACAGTTACCAAAAATCCAGAGTACTTCATGAGAGGGAAGCTGAATAACTCCACTGATGCCAGCCAGCCTGCAATGCCCAGCCAATTAGGGGTGCCAGCCACTCCAGCCCCAGGACCCACCCTCAGGGTTCTGGGGCCTACATTCCAAGCAGGGAGGACTATTGTTCCACTTCATCCAGAAGCTGCCACTCCTGTCCCAGGACTCAATATCAGGGTTCTGGGGCTGTCATTCCGCTCACGGGGAGCTATCATTCCACAGCATCAAGAAGCAGCCACTCTAACCCCAGGACCCACCATCAGGGTTCTGAGGCCTACATTTCAGGCAGGGAGGGCTGTCAATCCACATCATCCAGAAGCTGCCAATCCTGTCTCAGGACCCACCACCAGGGTTCTGGGGCCGTCATTCTCTTCACAGGGAGCTTTCATTCCACCGTATCAAGGAACAGCCAGCCACTCCAGCCACAGGACCCACCATCTGGGTCCTGGGGCCTATGGTACAGGCAGGGAGGGCTATCATTCCACTTCATCCAGAAGCTGCCACTTCTGTCCCAGGACCCAACATCAGGGTTCTGGGGCCATCGTTCCGCTCATGGGGAGCCATCATTCCACCAAATCAAGAAACAGCCAGCCACTCCCACCCCAGAACCCACCATCAGGGTTCTGGGGCTACCATTCCACTCATGGAGAGCTGTCATTCCATGGCATCAAGAAGCAGCCATTCTAGCCCCACCATCAGGGTTCTGGGGTCTACATTCCAGGCATGGGGGGGCTGTCCACATCATTCAGAAGCTGCCACTCTAGTCCCAGGACATACTTTAGGGTTCTGGAACTGTCATTCCACTCACAGGGAGCTGTCATTCCACGGCATCAAGAAGCAGCCACTCCTGCCCCAGGACTCAACCTCAGGGTTCTTGAGTCTACGTTTCAGGCAGGGAGGGCTGTCCATTCACATCATCCACATCATTCAGAAGCAATAGGGGTGCTTCTGCTGCTCAGCCTGCTGCTGGTGCTGCTACTGCTAGGGCTGGAGGAAGGGATAGACCCCGCCGGATGAAAGGGGTGGCTGCTCCCACTCCCACCATCCCTGGGGCATCCTGCCGCTGCTGCCATGCACTCTCCAGAGCCCTCCCTCTCTGTCTGATGGACCCTCTCCACCAGGTCACCCTTCCAGTGGCCATAGAGCGGTGTCTGGCGTGCCATGCTGTCCTTGACCCTGGGGTCCAGCATGGTTGCCAACATATATTCCTACTTCTGCAGGAGCTCATTGAACTGCACTTTCAGCCCTACCTTCAGCTGCCACACCAGGGCAACCTCCTCATGCACCAGCTTCTTGCCCTGAGGGCCACAATCCTGCCTCTAGAGAATCTCATCAGTCTCCGGAGGAGACTCTGGACCAGGGGAGTCACCTGGCTGATGGTGGCCATGGAGGAGCTGATGGTCTCCGTCACAGCCAGGAATGGTCTCAGCACAAAGACAGTGTGAGCCAGGATCTCCCATTCCACCCCATTGTACCCTGGAGGTGCCCTGCTGTCCATCAACAGTTGAACCTGATGCAAGGTGGGTTGCTGCTTGAGAAGACGCTTGAGCATCAGGAACATGAAATTCCATCTGGTGGACACATCCTACACCAGCTGGTGCACTGGGGAGCCTTGCTCTGCCTGCTTTGCCCAGATGAGGTCGCTGCCCTTCACGATCCCATTAAAGAAACAGTCTAGCTTCCTCCTCCACTTGATCAGGGAGCTAAGGGTGCCTGCCCCAATCCCCTTCTACCCCTAGCCCAGAGCGTCCCTGACCACCATGTGAAGGGTGTGTGTGTTGCAAGGGATGCTGGTGAAGCCCCCCTCGTGGACTGCCCTCAATATGTTGGCTGCATTGTGCGTCACCATACACACCTTGGTGAAGGGAGCATCTGGCGTAACCCACTCCCTCACCATGGCAGTCAGGGCTGCCTTGATGTTCTGAGAAGTGTAGGGGCAGTCCATGACTTCCGCCTGGAACACAGTCCACCTATACCCTGCTTCGGGACCCCTCCTGCCACTCCCAAACACTGCCTCCAGGTCCTGCCACCAGTGGGCCGTCACTGCCAGTTAGGCATGCAGCGTGTTTCTGTTTGACCACAGGTCTGTGGTGAAGTGGACGGTGGCACCCCCAGCCCCTACCAGCGACTCCTTCATCCACTCCTTTAAAGCCTGGTGCAAGGCTGGCACCACCTGCCGACTCAGGGTGGTGTGCGAGGGCAGCTTAACTGGGGGTCCATGAAGCCAATCAGGTGTCTGAACCCAATGTCCCTGACCACTGAGAAGGGCTACCCATCGACCACAATCATTTCCCCCAATATGCACGTGGCTTTCTATTGAAAGCCACGCCGCCCTCCACGTCCTGCAGCTGCCAATGGTCTTGGCAGCTGCCCCCACCCCAGCCCCACCATTGTGCATTGATGGTTCTGCACCTCAACTGGCTGCTGCTGCTGCACCACTGACAGTGCTGATGAGAGGGGCAGAACATGGTGGCGACACAGCTCTCGGAGGGACGTGTGGCCGGCCCTGTCCAAAGTGGCCAAGGCTCTGTTGTCCTGCCTACCAACGAGTGTCCCCAGCAAGTGGGTGTTCTCTATGTCTGGGGACATTTGCTCGCCGCACCGTCTGAGACCGGGGGCCAAGTTGGTGGAGCAGTTGCTTTTCATCAAGGTCTTCCTTACGCTGCTGGGATTCCCTGAGCTTCCCTTGGACATGGATTGATGGTGCAGTGGCACATGCCATCCCATGCCAGGGGCAGTCTTGGGACGGGGCTCCTCCTCAATCTCGGCTGCTGCTGCTGAGGTGCTGTCCCTTCCTCACATTGTCCAGCGCCTACCCTGCCTCTCTCTCTCTCTCTCTCTCTCATTAGACAGACTCGACAGCCCTATCTGACTGACCTCATGACGCCGGGTGGCATTGGGAAGCTGTAAGCCTGCCAGCTGGCCTCTGGCTAGCTGATCTCGGCCCACATATCTGACTGGTTCTCTCTCATGCTTCACAGTCTTCTCCAGCCTATCTGAGTGCCCTGCCAAGGTCCCAATCTGCCTTCCCTACTGCCTCTCATGCCAGACTGCCTGTCTGCCCGCCCTGGTTGCCAACCTTAAACCCTGCCTCAGCCTGCCTTCCGCTGCTCATGCCATGCTGCCTGTCTACTGCCACTACTGCTTCTACTGTGCCATGGGTTCTGCAACTGGGCAATCCAATGTCTGCCACTGCTCCACCGAGGCCGGGTAGCCTGCAATTCCTGGCTAAGTAGGGGTGCCAGGCCAGGCTCCAAGCCCCAAGTCTTCTTGGCCTCTGCTGCTGCTATTGCCGCTGGGTCTCAGAAGGCCAGCCATGGTGCCATGGGCACCCCCAGGAGCCATGCACCAAGCCTGCCTGCCTGGGAAACCCAATGTGCCAAGCCCCAAGTCTTCCCAGTCTCTGCTGCTGTTGTGTCTCTGACAGCTGCTATGCCCCCCCCCACTGGAGCACCCCAAGCCTCCAGGTGCAGTCAAACTTTCTGAACATTCAGGGGGTACGAACACACGAACCTGAACTAAGTTTTCAGACCAAATGTCAGAACTGTGTTCTGTTCGCACATCCCTACTGCTTTGGGTTATTTGGTTCAGGGTTTTTTTGCAGGCTAGAATTTTTGGAGTCCACGTCTTTGCATCTGCAGCTTCCCCAATCTATGTCCCATCTACCCGTGTATTTTGGCCCATGCTTTTGCCCCTTAGAGGCCCAGTATCTGGCACTGACTTAGTGTTAACCATTCTAACAGCTATGGCTAGAATAGCTGTTCCCACGCCCCCCTTCCACCTTATTGGTGGGGGCGCCTATGGGGAAGCAGTGTTTGCTCCACCGCCAAAATGGAGGGAGTGAAGCCGGGGATGTCAGGCCACCACCACCAGCTTGGAAAATGCACGGACTGAGTCTCACAAGGCAAGATCTTAGAGGGCACCATTTTGGGAAGTGTCTGGGAAGCCCAGTCATGTGAAGAGGAGCACTGGATGAGAAGCAAGGAGTGACTGCTCCTGTTTCTCACAATCTCCCACATGGCAAGGCTTTGGGCATGAGCAGTGCACCAAAAGGGTCCGCGGCTAACCCATCAGGTACGGGCAACTGGGGGAGCGAGGCTTGGCGGCCCTGCCCCCCCTCTCACTTGAAGCTTATGTAGCAGGAGGCAGGGAATGGGGGTTGATCTCTTCCCCCCATCCGTGCATCCAAGGGGAAAGGCCAGTCAACAGAAAAGTCAGACAGACTCTCCCCCCGCGATGGGAAGGAGAGGCAAAGGGAAGGCCAAGCGCCCAGGGAAGAGACCCCCCTGCAGGGGGTAGGGAGGAGAGACAGCTTCAGTCCGAGGCGATCATGGCCTCACTGCAGGAACAGATGGGGGGATGCAAGGAGGTTCTGCAGGACCTTCAGCAGTGCCGGCCTTCATGGGAAAGGACTCATACAGCCCCTCAGTGCAGGAGATAGAGGGTGCCATTGCCAATGGTCAGGGCCATGTCACCCCAGAGAGGGGGATCACTGGAGCCCCTAGCGAGGAGGGGTGACAAGTCCCCCCTGAGACAGGTTAGCCCCCCAGGAACCACCTCGGCATGCCAAGTGGCAAGTGAGACCCCCACACGCTATAGACATGACCTCCCAAGGGTGTCACAATGGGAAAGGCAGGATGTAGACCCCCTCCCAGTGCCCGGGCATTGGGGGGACAGAACTCCCCCTAAGAGGGCAACCCCACCTGGCACCCCTCCTCCACCTTGGCAGGAGGGTGGTGTGCATTGTCTCCCGACAGCCCTAGCACTGAGTCTCTGCCCAGGCGCTGCATGAGGAGCGATCTGTCATGGGCCATATTGGAGTAGCTGCAGGATTTTGCAGGGAGAATGGAGTTGATTGAGGCCGCGGTGCATGCCATTGCAGAAAGGCACCCCCCGGAATCACATGGTGATGAGCGAGCACATGACACTGAACCTAGACTGTCGACCTCCCCACCAGGCCCCTGTCGATGCCATGATGTTCCTGCACCAAACCCCGGTAGGTGCTGTTATGAAACCCAACCATGAGACTGGGAACCTCATTGCAGCCGATGCTGTGCAGGGCATACCAAGGGTGACACCAGTGATACCACCCACCAACAGCAACTGGGTTGGGTCGGCTCATGGGTCCCATGGCCTGCCCAGTCGAGCCCCCTGCCTCCCCTGACTGGTGACACACAGAGCCACCTACATCAGGTCTCCCCTGGGGGTACTGTGGTTAGCCAACAGATAGCCCAGGTATGGTCACACCTGGGACACTACACCATCCCATGTCAGATGGTGTACACCCTGACTTGGGAAGTGACACCCTTGGCAGGAGGATATGGTAAAGCGAACACTCCCATAGGGGCTCACTTGATTCCGGACACAAATGACAAGATTTGGAAGGGCAAATATGTAAACATGTTCGCCCTCCTTTTCAGCAACCCTATCCCTGATCCCAACTCAAAGGAGGAAGGTAAGGATAAAAAGAAGTTTAAGAGGCCCAAGGTGGACCAAAATTGGTCCAACTGGTCGGCCACCTTCTTTGTCCTTATGGGGGTCATGCTGCAAATGGCCCCAGAGCGTGCCACCGAGCTGTTAAAGTACCAGGATATAGTTCGGTGGGCTTATGACAGGCAACCGAGGGGCATGGCTTTGCTATGAAGAGGCCTTCAGGAAATGAGCCTCCATTACCGCTGGGCTGAGGGGGACAGGTATGCACAGAACTTATGAGTTGAGTGTATGAGCAATGTCAGCAATGTCCCTTGCATGGATAGCAGACACGCTTTGGTGAAAGGTGGGGTGGCCCCTGTGAATGACCCCTTTCGGTCAGACAAGCGCCGCTTCCCCGCCAAGGGGGGCATGTGCTGGGAGTACAATGGGTCAGGGAGTTTCACCCGCTCCCTTTGCCATTTCTGGCATGCCTGTTCCCACTCCTCGGGTAACCACCCAGCCTGTCACTGTAACAGGATTAGATCCAGAGCCTTGGCCAGAGCCCTACTCGACTTCCCCTGGTGAACGGAGGTCTGATACATGGTAGAGGGTTTTAAGGAAGGCTTTAGGATCCCAGCAGGCAGTGTTAAGGTGAGAGCCTGGGTGGAGAATCTTAAATCGGTCAGAGGTATGGAAACATTGGTGCACACCAAACTCCAGAAAGAGATAGCGGAAGATCGGGTGGCTGGCCCATTCGATTCCCTGCCCATGGCTTTGCTGCACATCTCACTCCTTGGAATAGTGCTGAAAAAGACACCAGGGGTGTTCTGCCTCATCCACCACCTCTCCTACCCCAGAGGGGAGTCTGTAAATGATGCCATCTCCGAGGAATTCTGCTCAGTCTGCTACGCATCCTTCGATGTTGCAGTTAACATGGCACAGAAATGAGGCTCAGGGGTGCTCCTGGGGGTGCTTCTTCTGGTGGCTAAATCTAAACATCTCTATTCCATTCTTGTCCTCCTTGATCTCTCTGCTGCCTTCGATACTGTTGACCACTCACTCTTGCTGGATTCCCTTCACTCCCTTGGCTTTTGTGGCTCTGTCCATAACTGGTTCTCCTCCTACCTCTCTGACCGCTCCTTTAATGTGTCTCTCTCCAACTCCACCTCCTCCTCCTTCCCCCTCTCAGTTGGTGTTCCTCAAGGCTCTGTTCTTGGCCCTCTCCTCTTCTCGATCTATACCTCATCCTTAGGCAAACTCATTGCCTCCCATGGCTTCCAATACCACCTCTATGCTGATGACACTCAACTCTATCTCTCTACTCCCTCTCTCTCTCCCTCTGTTCAAGCTCGTCTCATCAACTGTCTCTCTGACATCTCTACCTGGATGTCTCAACGTCAACTCAAACTCAACATGGCTAAAACTGAACTCCTTATCTTCCCCCCTCATCCTTCCTCTCCTTCCTCACTGTCAATAACTATTGATGGAGTCACCATCCTGCCTGTCCCCCAAGCCCGTAGCCTAGGCTTCATCTTTGACTCACCCCTTTCTTTTAAACCCTACATTGACTCTGTTGCTAAATCCTGTCGCTTCTCCCTCCATAACATTGCTAAGATTCGCCCTTTTCTCTCTGTCTCGTCTGCCAAAACTCTTGTTCATGCTCTGGTCATCTCTCGCCTCGATTACTGTAACCTCCTTCTCACTGGCCTTCCCCGGTCTCACCTTTCTCCCCTCATCTCTGTCCAAAACTCTGCTGCCAGGGTCATCTACCTCGCCAGTCGCTTCGACCATGTGCAGCCCCTCCTCTCTTCGCTTCACTGGCTTCCCCTTCCTGAACGAATCCTGCACAAGCTCCTAGTCTTCACCTATAAAGCTCTTCACAACCTTGCTCCCCCCTACCTCTCTGCACTTATCGCCCTCCATACTCCAGCCCGTGCACTTCGCTCCTCCTCTGTCCCTTCTCTCACCCTTCCACGCCTTCCCTGCTCCCCTAAGCGCCTTCGTCCCTTCTCACTTGCTGCCCCCCATGCCTGGAACTCCCTCCCTGTCCACATCCGCCTTGCCCCCTCCCTTCATACCTTCAAATCTCTCCTTAAAACTCACCTCTTTCGCTCTGCTCTGTCTGACTCTTTATCCTGCTGAGCCACTATTCCTATACCTACGATCGGTTTACCCTTATCCTTGCAACATGGACCTGCCTGCTGTCATTCTCATCGTAACCAAGCCAAGTACGTGCACTTGAGACCTCGCATCTTCATGAATGTTAGACCCCTTGTCTCTCCCTCTGTTCCCCTTCCTAAGTCTCTCCCCCAGCTCCTGTCTCTCAGATTGTAAGCCCTAGGGGCAGGGACCATGTCTATTTTATTACTTTGTAAAGTGCCAGGTACACTGCTTGCGCTATATAAATGTTTGTTAATAATAATAATAATAATAAAATGTGACATTAGATCCACCTTTCGCCTGCTGCCAGTCCACCCTAACAATTTCAAGCTGCTGGGATTTCAATTCTGGGGTAAATTCTACTTTGATAAAGCCATGCTGATGGGGTGTTCCATCTCCTGTTTGACTTTCAAATGGTACAGCTTGTTACGCAATTGGTTGGTCTGCCACAGAGCATAGTCACCTTTTGTCATCTATTATATTGATGATTTCCTGTTCCTGGGCATGGACGAATGTGAACGACTCCTCTAGATGTTCCACTATGTTGTGGATGAGCTGGAAGTTCCCCTCACCCTGGAAAAAACAGCGGGGCCTGTTACAGTGCTCACGTTCCTCGGTATACAGGTGGACATGATTAGAGAGGAGTCCCACCTCCCTCGTGGCAAGTTGGAGTCCATAGTGGGGGCGATCAGGGACTGCTTAATGCTCACCAGCTGCAGAGTTTGATAGACAGTCTGAATTTTGCTTGCCGAGTGGTGCTGCCGGGCTAGGCATTTCTGTCCCTGTTCTACGCCAAAGTGCCGGGCAACCTGCCCCCCATTATCACATCACGGTGACGGCAGACATGAGGCAGGACATCATAATTTGGAGCTGGTTCCTGTCCGTCTTCAATGGGGTCAGCCTATGGAGGCAACAGATGCTCTTGGAGGCTGAGCTGCAGGTCCAGTCAGATGCAACTGGGTCTTCGGGCTTCAGCCTCTACTTCCGGGGAAAATGGTGTGTGGCTCCATGGCCACCCTCATGGTCCCAGGCCAGAATGACACAAGCTTTATCCAATAGTCCTGGTGTTTCACCTGTGGCCAGGGGACTTTGCCAACAAAACTGTATTAGTCTGGTGTGAAAACATAGCGGTAGTGCAGGTCATCAATACCCTGTCCTCCTCCAAATCCACCCACATGATGGGGTTGGTACAGGCATTCATGCTGCAGTGCCTCGGTAACAATATTCTATTTACATTCAAGCACATACGGGGAGTCAACAACAGCATAGCTGATACACTCTCTCATCACCAGATGGACCATTTCCACCTGTTGGCACCAGAAGCCAGAAAGGAGTCCAAGGTCATGCCACCAAAACTGTGGAACATTGGATAGTAGAGCTGTATGAGGCTGTGCAAGGTTCCATTGCCCCCAGCACCAGGGAGTCTTACAGAAGGGCTTTCTCTGAGTTTCAGGCATTCAGGTAACAAATGGGCTGGGACACAGGTTTCCTCATCCTGGAACCGCAGGTGCTGCAATTTGCAATGGCGTTACATTCCAGGGGACTAGCGCCCTCCACAATAGCAGGCAAATTAGCTGCACTATCCTTTTCCAGCAGGTTAGTGGGTCACCCCCCTCCAGATCAGGGTTTCTTTGCGAATAAGCTAATTGGATCCTAGTCTTGACAGTGTGGCCTCAGACCAGACTTCAGGTTGTCAGTTACCCCTGATATCCTCTTAGCACTGGTGGGCTCCCTCCCCTGAATCTGCTTCAATGCTTTCGAAGCCACCTTATTTAGCGTGATTTTGGGGCTTTCTGAGTCAGTGAATTGGCGGTCGCATCTAGATCTGATCCCAATCCTGGAGTGGTTAGCTATGGGGATGTATCTATCCAGAACCAATCCCAGACTATTTTTCTCCAGAGATCCAAGACTGATCAAAAGTCCAGGGGCCATATTATCACATTGCAGGTGACAGGCTCACCCAAGCTGTGCCTCACACTGATACATCTCCATCTGCCCCCCTCAACTGGACTCCTTCCTTATTCATGGGGATGGGTCACCTCTGACCCACCACCAATTTTCTTCCATCCTACATTGAGCCCTGCTTGGGAGTCACCAGCTGGCCCATCTATTTAGGTCACAGTCCTTCCGCATGGCACAGCCAGTTCCGCTGCAGCGCTGGGCCTATCGTCGGAAAGAATCCATGACATAGGGAGATGGAGATTGTCGGCATTCCAATCATACATACGTGACCTCCCCCAATAGTCACCTGTCTCGATTAACACTATTTTGTTTTGTCTGCAGGAACAGGACCACTGGGCCAGCACAAATTGATTTGGATAGCTGGCCACAGTATCATCTATTGGGCAGGTAAGGCTGCGGGCTGCACCTACTGGGGCACCCAACTGGGCCTCAGTGACAGAGCCGAAGTTGTTTGGAAGGCCAGGAGCGGCATGAGATGGGAACAGTGGATGCTGCTGATCCACAGAGCCACCAGGGGGCGGCCCCCTGATGTCAAGATAATTCACCTTGGTGAGAACAATCTCCCAACCTTCACAGGACTCGAACTGGTAGTCAGGATAAAGAGGGACTGGGTGCAGGCGTCAAGACTTCTTCCAGATACCACGTTGGTATGGATGCATATGTTAGAAAGGATAAGATGGACCAATGTGATCCATCCTGGGAAAGTAGATAGGGTACGCAGGAAGATCAACAAGGAGGTGGAGAAGTTGGTTCTGGCCCATGGCGGGGACATCATTATCCATGAGGGTATCCGCTTCTCACGGCCGGAATTGTACAGGACAGGGCAGACAGGGTCCACCTCTCTGAGGTGGGCATCAATATGTATCTTGCAGCCATTAGAGATAAATGTTCCCAATTATTGTGAGGTCGGGGGTGGGGGTCTCAAACCAGCCAAGCAGGTGTTGGTGGTTTCCTGTGGCAGGGGTCCAGGGTATTAATTAGCAGGGTTCTTTAGAGTTAGCTGCTCATTAAGTCATCTTCTTACGAGATGGGGCCATGGGAAAGCTAGAGCAGGGGCAGCCAGCTTACAACCCAGGCCCAGGAGGGAGGGGTGAGACATACACCAGAGGACATAGGCGGTCCCCCGGTGCAGCTGCTGCTGTTGTGTAACTTGTGTGACCCGATGTCCCTCAGTGCTGCTGAACTTCTCTCTGCTGTTAGGTCACTCTCACTCCAGCCGCCCAGCTGGTCAGGGAGGTATGAGACCTCTCGTGATCAGAGTAAGAGGTCCCTCTTACTCCTGTCTCTTATACACATCTAGATGTGTATAAGAGACAGGGACACGGATGGTCCCTGGGGTGACTGACGCACAGCTCTTACTCTGATCACGAGAGGTCTCATACCTCCCTGACCAGCTGGGCGGCTGGAGTGAGAGTGACCTAACAGCAGAGAGAAGTTCAGCAGCACTGAGGGACATCGGGTCACACAAGTTATAAGTTATAGTTAACAGTTAAAAGCATAGTATAGGCTTGACCCAGGAGGGGCAATGCCCCTTCCCCCAACTTTAACCTTCAGCTAATAAAGAGTGCGGCCTTTTAAACTCCACACAACATGTCCTTGACTTATTCTGGGGGTGCCAGGGCAACTGGCAGACTCGAGAAAACTGGAATCTGCAACAGACTTTACTGTTTAAACCGGGAGGCTTGTTCCAGCCTCCTCTCTCTGTACACATGAGCCCATTACGGGCAATACCAAGGAGATGCTCAATGCCAGGAATATGCCAAGGGCAGTAGGCCTGGCCTATAGCTCTTCAACACCCCCTGGATCTTGCCTGCTTGCCTGTAGCAGGGGCTAGTATAAGAGCCTGTGGAAGAAGGCCCTTTCTGCATCAGCACCTTGGCCATGCCTGCCTGAAAATATCCAGTTGGTACCACCTGAGCAGGGTGGGACAGATGAAGCTGTTGTAATGGTGAGCTTGAGGGTCAGCTGGACAGGCCACTAGACAGAGCCCCAGAGAAGAGGCAAGCAAGAAACAGATTAGATTAGGAAAACACAACTCAAGGTCTGAAAGAGACTGGGAGCAGGACCAGCCTTAGGTATGTGCAACATGTGCTGTTGTACATGGCCTTGCGCCAGCCTGGGCCCAGTGCCTGGGGGCAGGCAACAGCCCCCCAATCTGAATTAATTCTCCCTCTTCTCCCAAGCCACGCTGACAGAGCAGTCGAGAGCGGAGGGCCTCAGCCTACCCGAGCACACTTGGTGGCAGCAGCAAAGGAAGGGGGAGGAGCTACCGCACCACCACCCCACACACACTCTCTCTCCCACAGCCCACTCACCCACCTGATGCTGATGCTTCCACCACAACCACTGCAATTTGTTTAATGGTACCCCGTGCTGCTGCGCGTGCTCCAGTTTCCTAGTCTGGCATGCTGGGACTGCATTTCCTAGCAAGCCAAACTAGGAAAATGGTAGTCCCCCAGAATGCGCATGCATGTAGTAGTCAAACAGGCCCAGCAATCAAACAGTGTGTGAGCAGCAGTGGCAGCAGGCAAGGGGGCCAGTGGCAGTTCCTTCCCTCCCCCTATCCCCTGGGTGTGTGTGTGAGAGAAGGGGTGTGTGTCTGAGAGAGAGACTATGTTTGTGTGTGTGTGTGTGTGTGTGATATACACACACCCTCCCCCCATACCCTCCCTCCCATGGCTCTCTCCAATCCCCCTGTGCCCCCACCTCTCCCCATGGCTGCTCCCTGCCCCCCCATAGCTCCTGGAGAGAAGGGAGCTACCACCCAGCCCAAGGAGAGACCCACCAGAATGTTCCTGCTGTCCCCTCCTGTCTAGCAGCCTATAGCCTGCCATTAGCCCTCCCAGAAGACCCAGACCCAGCATCAGAATTATGCACATTTACTTTGTGGAGGTACAGAAACTCTGTACAAAGCAACGCATGTATTTTGACACTATTCATCATAACCATATCATAAATCATAACTTGTGATTCCTTCTCACACCTGGTTAGCCACAAGCTCTTTTTACACGACCCTAATAACGGCATTAACCCCTCTAAATCTGGATTGTAGTTGATCGTGTGTGAATTGTCATGCCAGCTTAAATCACTTCATCTTCCTGTTTTTTAACTCCTGTTTCCTGGTTTGTTTGTTTGTTTGTTTTTAAATTTTATTATACTTTTATTGTCCATGCCATTGCTTTACAATCAGTGCATAACATGGTCTACATTATTTCCATCATATACAAAGATCTTGTGTCGCCCCCCTGGCACCCTTATTACATTTTTCTTGCTTGTTATCCCCCCGAATTACCTCTTTGTGTTACGCAATTTCCATTTTATATGAAATATTCCCTCTATTAAGGATGTCTCTATTACAACTTAACAATGATCCCCCTCTAATACCCCTCCCACCCTATCACTTTGACCGGTGCCTCATGATGGTGTTATCAGATCTCCAGGTTGCTACAAAATCCCCTCGTTTATCATGTAGTCCTAGGGAATTTTCCATTGAGAACAAGTACCACAGATTGTTCATCCATTCTGCAAAGGTAGGTTCCTTTTCAGCTTTCAACTGTTATTATTATTATTATTATTATTATTATTTATTATTAACATTTATATAGCGCCAGTCGTGTGACCTGGTGCTGTACAGAACATAGAAATAGAAAAGGCAGCGAGGAAAAGGTGGGTCTTGAGGAGGGATTTGAAGGAGCGGAGGGAGGGGGCAAGATAGATGTGGGCAGGGAGGGAATTCCAGGCATGGGGGGCAGCGAGGGAGAAGGGTCGAAGGCTATTAGGTGAGCAGGAGAAATGAGGGAAAGTGAGGGAGGGGACAGAGGAAGAGCGGAGAGTGCGTGCAGGAGTGCGTAGGGAGATTAGGTTCAAGAAGTAAGGGGGAGCTTGGTCGTGGAGCGATTTGAATGTGAAAACCAGGAGTTTAAATAGGATATGTTCAGGAAGGGGGAGCCAGTGAAGAGAGAAGAGGAGAGGTTGCACATGGTCGAAGTGATGGGCAGAGTGAATGACCTTGGCAGCGGAGTTTTGGACTGCGATAAGGGGAGCCAGGTGAGAGCGAAGGAGACCAGCAAGGAGGAGGTTGCAGTAATCGAGGCAAGAGAAAACCATGACATGAACAAGGGTTTTAGCCGAGGAGGTAGAGAGAAAGGGGCGGATCCAAGCAATGTTATGGAGGGCGAATCAGCAGGATTTGGCAACAGAGTCAATGTAAAGTTTAAAAGAGAGTTATGTGTCAAAGATGAAGCCCAAGCTACGGGCTTGGAGAACAGGATGGATGGTGACTCCATCGATGCAGATGGGCAGGTTAGAGGGAGAGGAAGAGGATAGAGGAAAAATGAGAAGTTTGGTCTTGGCCATGTTGAGCTTGAGTTGATGTCAGGACATCCAGGCGGAGATATCAGAGAGGCAGTTGATGAGGCGTGAGTGGACAGAAGAGGAGAGAGAGGGGGTAGAAAGATAGAGTTGGGTGTCATCAGCGTAGAGATGATATTGGAATCCA
>QEPC01007937.1:3910406-3927329 GCA_003113815.1 Sphenodon punctatus
CCTCAAAGGAAGGGAAGGAGAGGGAGGGAGGAGGGGAAAGGGTTTGGAATTGACAGGGATTGGCAAGGAGGAAACCCACGCCACCCTCCTGGCCCTCAGGGCGGGGTCGGTGAGAGAACAAAAGGCCCCCATAGCATAGAGTGGCTGGGGTAACAGAGTTGGAGGGTGAGATCCAGGTTTCTGTAAGAGCAAGGAGTTGAAAGGGGTGAGAGAGGAAGAGATCATGGATGAAGGAGGCTTTAGTCACAGAAGAGCGGCAGTTCCAGAGGGAGCAGGAGAAAAGTAATTGGTTTTGGGGAAGGCATGGGATGCGGATGAGATTGGGGGATATGGAGCGGCTGGGTTTTCAGGGTTTAGGTCTCGTACTGGCATCACACCAGCCCTAATGGGCTGTGGAGTGTGTGGAAGGTCAGGTGAGGGGAGGTGGGGGTGGGTGGGTGTAGGCTTACAGGGAATGGGCAACGGGGGATGAGGGTGGGGAGGGGGAATGGGAATGGGCATGGGTGAGAACAAAGGGTAGGTTGGTTGGAGAAAGTCCACTGGAGGAGGGAGATGGAGAAGGAGGGGAGCCATGAGAAGGGTGAGAAGGAGAGGGGAAATAGAGGGTGAGGAGGCATGAGAGGTATGGGGAGGCATCCTAGGTGGTAACAGTTCGGGCAGCAGAGGGAAACCAGGCCTGAGGGTGTCATGGGAGCGAGTGCACGATGGATGGTGGTGATGGTCAGAGGTGGCTGTGTGGTGTGGGCATTGTCAGGGGGGTGGCTCCTCGCTCCGGGCTCACAACGGCCACAAAATGGCCAGCACCCTTTTGCTGTTGCCCTTTGGGTGCTGCCCGAGGGCTGCCACCTGCGGGGGTGGGGCTGGCTGCTCTGTCTGTCAGTCCCAGGGGGTGGGGCTCCCTCACCTGTGGGGATTGGAGCAGGAGGTCAGCTGCTGCTGTGGGGGGGTATTGCATGCAGCCAGGGGTCTGGGCAGCGGGGGCGGGGCTGGCTGCTTTGTCTGTCCCAGGGGGTGGGGCTCCCTCACCTGTGGGGATTGGAGGAGGAGGTCAGCTGCTGCTGTGGATGGCTGTTAAGCACATTTTTTGGCAAGAGTCTGCATGCCTCTGGATCAGTTGTGATTCAGGGTAGATTCCCAATTTCCGAAGTAAAAGGTATTAACGTTTCTGCCACCCTGTTCATGCAGTTCCAGACCTCTTGCCAAAATGGTTTAATTATACAACATTCCCACCAACAATGCAAGTATGTTCCCCTTTCCTGGCAACCTCTCCAGCAGAGCCCTTTGCTCTGTTTCCTGGTTTAATGCTGGTTTTGATCAACATGATTTTCAAGGATTTATCTACTTACATAACTTCAGCATGAAATAATACCTGAATAATGTTTGTATGAATGACGGGTCAGGTATTAAGACATTTCCACATAGAGAATTGCAGGTAGAGTTTTTAAGCCCTGTCTACCCAACGTCTCTATGGTATTGTCTATTGTGAAGTCTCGGGTGGCAAAATGTTACTGGCTAAACCAAACAGTGGCAAAATGTCACAGGAACCCGTGCTGCCTCCTAATCCACTCTGACCCTGCAGTGGAGGGAATCCATCACACCCATCCACTCTTCTTCCCTGGACATGAGTCCCCTTTCCATAAGAAGTAGCAGTCATGTGCTTTCGAGGCAGTATCTAGAGGAGAGAGTGATCATGCTCTCCCAGCTGACAGGTGGCTGTGAGAGGAGAAGCAATCACACGCTCTCAGCTGAGAGGCAGCTGCAAGAGGACAAAGTGAGGCAGAGGCAGGGGGTGAAGGAAAGACATTCTGCAGAGGTACTGAACCTGTACTTCTCTCTCTGTTTAGGAAAGGAACCAAGGGCAGGGGGGGAGGGGGCTAGGGTCCGGAGGATGCACAGGGCTCCTGTGCTCCATTTGCGAAAGGAACTGAGGGGAGTGCAGGAGCCCCATGGATCCTCCAGAGAAGCCTTGCCGCTCCCTTGCTCCCCTTGGTTTCTTTCCCAAATGGAGAGAGGCGTGCAGGTGCAGATCCTCTGGAGAAGGTCATTCCTGCACCCCCTGCCTTGCTTTCTCTTTTTACAGTTGCCTGTCAGCTGAGAGAGTGTGCTAGGCAGAACTCTATGGTGCTGGCAGATCTGAATGCAGTCACGGCTACACACAACCTAATTAATTAGACGTAGCCTCATGGGTGCATATTAGCATGCAGTGGCCCAAATGGTGGGCTCATGATGTCCCTGGACAACTGGGGGGGCGGGGGGAGCAATGGGGGGTATTGGGAGACAGCCTAACATTTGGTTAACACCTAATTGATGGGCAGGCGAACACCTGGTGGGTTCTAATGTGGGCTATCGTCTCGTTTATTTTCATCCATTCTCGCATGGCAGCCCCAGCAGCCCCATTGCAACGGCAGGGCTGCACAGGCCTTAAGTGGATCTTCTTTATATTAGACCTTTGTGAAACCACCAAATCTCCTTCTCCCTTCCAGAATTCAATAAACAACTTAGTCAAGGGTTTGACTATCTGTTTCATATAATTAAAGGTCCCTTGATTTATGATGCAGGAAAGGCTGCAAATACACATGTCACATTTGCAATTCAACCTCAAAAATCAGCAACAAAAATCCTCACATCCAGTCTTGTGAAAAGCACCCCCTGGGGAAGGCAGGCCTCAGAGCCCTGGTGTTTACCCAAGAGCACAGATGAATGGCTGACTGATTTGTTCAGAGGTGTGCAAATAAAGAACATTAGGCTTGCTTACCCCAAAGTGTTTACCTTCATCTGTCAGTCCTGGTGAGATGGTCATGTGGCAGCATGTCCCGAAGGGGGTGCACACTAGGAGATGTGATGCTGTGCTAATGTGGCTTGGCAGGGATGATTGCTGTCATCAGAAAGGCCAGGGAAGGCAGGCTTCCATTCAACAGGGAAGCTAGGAAAATCAGGCACTTTAATTTCTAAATGCTCAGAGTCTGGGCACGAAATAACATCAGACTAAGGAAACGCCAAAGCAAGTAAAAGGCTAGAGGCACTCAAACCCCAAACCTTAGCTTCCAGCATGGAGTTGCTCAAATCCGAATCCTAAAGCTGAATACAAATTTGGGAAGCAGTCTATACAGAAGAGCCTCCCATATCGAGACATCCCATACTCAATCCTTCTCTATTCCAGGCATGCTCCAGATCCACCCATATCTGGACACCTCTTTAGTCATGCAAAAAGCATGCCCTGCAGGGTGTCCGGATATTGGAAGTTTTATTGTCTTTGTAAAGGGTGGAACCAAGTCCTAGACCTGAAGGATCCCAAAGGTTGGTCTGTTCAGAATCTGGACTCAAATCTAAGTTGCAGATTTTGCCTTTCTCACTCACACAAGGACCTAGGAAATCTGTGTGCATCTGGAGGCAAAAAGAGTTCTACTCAAATAAATCAGCTATGATATGAATGGAAGAGAAAACAAAAATATCCTCGGTCTTGCTCAGAGGTGACTAGCAATGACTAACATCTGGTAGAGTCCTGGTTTTGTACCAGCTGACAAAAGAGCTCCCAAACATTTGAGACCAATATAGGTAATTGTCAACTAGATTTGGCACATCAGTCAATTTACCAGTCAAATATTGTCATTCGATTAGTAAATTGCTCACCCTGAGGTAAAATATTGTTAAACAAGCCAAGAATGCCGCTGTGTAGATGGTGGTGCACCTTTTTATTTCATTATGGTGTCATTTTTTAGTAAGGGTAGGAGTGAGGGTTGCTTGCCCCCTAGCCCTGCAGCAGTCAGGGGAAACACACATCCTCCCTACCCTACACTCACTCACTCATTCACTCACTCACAGCAGACTTTCCCCCCAGCCCCCAAAAACATGGCTATAGACATCCACCCCTCCCCCCCTACATTTGGGAGCAGGTTTCTTTTTGTGTTGCTTTTCCTGAGCTTCTTCAGCCTTCTTTCCCTTCCCCCCTCTTAAGCCATGTGGGGCTGCAGGAGGTACTCAGTGCGCCAATAGACAAGACAAACCTAGCAGTATTGGAAAGCTTCTCCTATTGGCCATCTGCTGTAACTGCAGGCTTTTCCAAACAGAAACAGGAACACAAAGCAGCATTCATCATCACAGCGGCAAAGGTCACTCACAAGCGCGTAGGACTGCCCATGACTACATTGTGCTTGCTGCAGGAACCAGGAAGTACCCCTCCCTGTGATCTGGCTGTCTGCTATCTAAAGCTCCTGGGAGGGATTGGACCCAAGTTTTATAGAAAAACAGTAGTTGTTAGAAACAGAACTAAATGCTGAAGTGAAAGATGTGAAATAGTTGGTGTTCTTATTGTACAAGCTTCTCGTGTGTCTCTAGTGTCTGATGAGTGCAGCAATATTCATTCACAATGAGGGTGTCATCAGCCTCATGGCAACAACTCCAGAACCACTGTTTTACTTCTTCCAGTGCACAACTGAACATCACCGCACAGCCTGATATATTGCTGACCAGTTTAAACATATAATCAATGTATTATGTCCACAGAAGGGTATTTCAGTTGTGACTAATACGAAGGACGCTTGGACTTTGTTGATAAATAAGTATCTGCATCTTTTATGTTATGGATGTGCTGCCCCTGTGATGCAGCCCTCCATTCATGATGTTGAGGATCTGACAACTTTCATCACATTTATCAAAAGTGAAAAGCATTGTCATTTTTCAAAAATAAATACCAGCAGCCATATTTCAGCGCCACTTAGTACAGCATTCAGTTGCATCCACAATGGGTGAGGCTTGTTGTACTCAATGGACATCCTCTATCAAAACTCTCAAAGATCTTCAAACATGCAAGGAGGCAGTTCAGTCAGCTGCTGTTCATGAAGGAGTGGCTGTGTGTCGGCCTCAAGTAATCCACAGCATCACACTGACATACTTGATGATGATTAGTTTATGAGCCAGATAGAGGAAACCCTTCCCTCCCCTAGGAAAATTATATCACAATGTTTTTTAAGATAGAAATGCTTATAAAACACAAAAGTAAAATTTATTTGTTTGCCACAAAATTTATTTGTTGATCCCTACTTTCATCTAATTTTTGGTGACTTAATTTAATGAGTGTCATCAAACATATAAGAGCCAATTAGGAGCTAATTTTAAGCTAGACCATGTTCGTAGAAATTCATTAGTCGTTCTTAGTAATTATCAGTGGTTCTGCATATAACTTCTATTGCTTATTTCAGACTTGAGGCATGATGGCCAATAAACACTCTGTTGCTCTGAAGGTTTTATGGGTGAAGAAGATGCATCATTGGAGCACTGATGCAGGCAGAATCTGCATAATCCACAACAGCAAGAACAAATTTGATACTGTGTTTAAGACCCAGAATGTCTTCAACTTAGGCAGACATCTGATGATCCAAACACCCACTTTGATAATATTTGCAAAGAAATTCCTTCAGGTCTAGATGACAGGTGTCATGGATTCCAGAGATGGTGCTACCAAATATTTATAAATATAAAATATATTAGAAAGAGGCAGCATCCTGTTGAGGAGACAAGTGATCAGCGGCCTTCTACATTCACGAGGAACCGATCTGATACCCCATCAAAGGTATTATTTGCCTCAGACGAGTGTACATTTTGTGGACAACAGTCCAAGTGGATTTCTGGAAAAGAAAAAGGTGGACATGAAAAACTATGCAAATGTGTGACCAAAACTGCAGAGACATTAATAAAAGAAGATGTAGATGTGAAACAGGATTACAACTTAACATGCTGTATTCAAGATGTTGTCGATCTGGTTTCAAAGAGGCACACTACCATAACTGTTGTCATTGTAACTATACCCACAAAGATGGCAGGAACCCCAAAGTCAACAAGACTGGTGACAATTCTGTACAGATCAGAACTCATGAGAAAACCTTTAAGCACGTATGTTGAAAGGAACATTATTGGAGGTTCACTGACTGAACAGATGACAATGCTATGTGATTGATACTGCTTGTCTATGCAAACACATTATCTGATGTTCTCTAACCCACAGTACAAGACCAGCAAGCTGAAAGAGACATTTATTTATTTATTTATATTTACATTTATATCCTGCCCCCTCCCGTCAACAGACGGCTTGGGGCGGCTTACCAAATACATTTTAAAACCATAAAAACAATA
The DNA here is from genome assembly GCA_003113815.1 of Sphenodon punctatus. Classification (NCBI taxonomy): domain Eukaryota; kingdom Metazoa; phylum Chordata; class Lepidosauria; order Sphenodontia; family Sphenodontidae; genus Sphenodon; species Sphenodon punctatus. The sequence goes on from QEPC01007937.1 coordinate 3,916,536, forward strand.
AATACAATAAAAATATAAACAGAAAGGTAACCTAAAACCAACATAAATAAGGGTAAAACAGTCAGACTAACCCCCCCCTCCCACCCTACCCACTCCCTTTCCCAAAGGCCTGGGTGAACAGCCAGGTTTTACAGGCCCAGCGGAAGGCCAGAAAAGTAGGGGCCAGGCGAGCTTCTTCCAGGAGGGAGTTCCACAGCCATGGTGTGGCCACCGAGAATGCCCTTTCCATCATGGACCACTGGTTAACCTGGGGGACCTCCAAGAAGGTGCACCGGCAGACCACAAGGATTGCTCTAGGGCCTGAGGAGTGAGGCGGTCTCTCAGATAGGAAGGGCCCAAGCCATGTAGGACTTTAAAAGTTGAAACCAGCACCTTGAATCAGGCTTGGAACGCTATAGGCAACCAGTGCAGAGCTCAGAGCACTGGTGTTATGTGCTCCCTACGGCCCGTCCCTGTCAGAAGACGGGCCGAGGCATTCTGCACCAGTTGCAGCTTCTGAACCATCACCAGGGGCAGCCCCACGTAGAGTGCGTTGCAGTAGTCCAGCTTCGAGGTGATGAACACATGGAAGAGGGTGGCCAGGTTGGAGTCTGAAACGTGGCCGGAGCCTCCGCAAAGATGTAGCTGGCAAAATGTTCCCTTTGCCACTTGCCTCCACCTGAAAATCCAGATGAAGGCAGGGGTGCAACAGGACTCCCAAGCTCCGAACCTGGGGGGCCAGTGAGGGGCGGATCCCCTCAATGGGGTGGGGCATCACCCCTGCCACCCAACCCACCAACATCACCTCCGTCTTATCGGGATTCAGCTTCAGTCTGCTCTGCCGCATCCAGTCAGCCACTACCTCCAGGCACTGGGAAAGCACAGAGACTGCAGGGCCCCTTTGGGCCCCTTTGGTGACTCTTAAATTGGACCAATTCCAGGCGAACATTTTTAGAAGCTTCCTGAGAATACCTGTCGGTACCCCTTTAGCTGCCATACGTATGGAGACTGGGCAGTTGGGTTGGAACCATGACGCCTGGATTAGAGCAATTACGTTTTGGATAAAAATAGCTAACAGCAAGGATAGTGGAATAGTTAAGTATTTCCTGAAGGATTCCTATAAGAACCAATGGTTCCATGCCTTGGAAGATTTTGTGACTAAGCTGGGATTTTCTCCAAAATATTGCCAGGATAAAGATTCAGGGGTATTATGGATAGAGATGTCAACTAGACTCAAGGACATAGCCTCACAAAATGATGTCACCTTAATAAGGAATACTCCGCATATGACTGATTACCTTATTTGGGCTACACAAAAATAGGAGAACCAGCTACATAATTATTATCGTCAACCTCATCAAGAGTTAGATTCCTTTTTATGTCAGCAAGACTTAATACCCTTCCCTCTAATGTTTTGGAGGGTAGAAGGGAAGAAATACCATATAGCAAGAGGCTTTGTCCTTTTGACCAGGCCATCAGAGTCTACTCGCACATTTTGTTTGGTTGCAGATTATACAATGCTGGGGGGGTGGGGGAGGTAATTTCTTGGCCTCCTTCCTTAATAACCATCCTGGGAGGGGGGATCATGCCCTGATGGTGTTGGCTTTGCAGACAAAGTGCCTGAACTCACCAAATTGGTTGTTAAATACTTGGTGCAGGCATTCTCACTGAGACAACAATGTCTTGATTTTAAGTTAAATGAGAATATTGAGTAGTGTGACCATGGGGGATTTTGACTGTATTTGAAAATGTGTATTGTTATTTGTTGTTTGTATTTTCTTCTTTCTGTTCTTTTGTTTGATTCGTTTATCTTTTATTTTATTTTATTTTATTTTATACAATGGTCTATGGCTACACTTAATAAACAATAAACAATATAATAATGCAGAACAGGATTTAAACAAACAAAAGGAAGTCACAACCTCTCAGCCTCTGTTCCCCATCTGTAAAATGGGAATGTGTGTGCGTCTGTGTTCCCCTCACCCTTGTCCATCTTAGATTGTAAGCCTACTGGGCAGGGACCTCAACATTAGTGATTGTAAAACACAATGTATACTAGTGTATAGCTAGTCGCGCAATAGAAATGAAAAGGAGTCGTAGTAGCATTGTTGAGAGTGACATGCTGCTGCCAGTAATGACAGATCCAGAGCATAATTCTGTGATACATTTCTGTTGTGACAATTTTGATTTGAATGAGGAGCCACCATCTGGGGCTGAAACCACACATACAACACCTGGCATAATAGTAGAGGGGACACACAAAGAATGCTCTACAGTGTGCATTTTGTTTGTTTTCTGTTTAAGTCAAATGAAAATTTGTAATTTCATTCAAGGTAAACAGAAAAAATAATTAAAAAAACTGAAATTTCATTTAAATCTCATGCTTTGCCTGAAAGTGCCTGCTGCAGTAAGGCTGAAATGTTCCCTCCTGCACATCCCTAGAACACTCCTCTGCTCCCACAGAGCTCACCATCCCAAGGACAAAGACATGAACTGTCAAGTACAAGCTTCACGGGTTGGAGTCATGCTTCATGAAACAGCATGTTGAACTACACCTGTCCATTGTTCAGACCATCATATCTGTGCCAGAGGTAGTGAAGCAAGCATGCATATCAGACTTCTTTTGGATCTTCTGTTGAGCCCAACTACAACATGGGCAACAGTCTGTTACAGACTGGGCAGGGAGGATATCTGCCACTGTGAACACTCCATCGTTGGGGCAGTCCACTGTGGAATACATGACTCATGTCAACTGGTCTATTCTGGAGAACTCCACAGTTCATCATGTGCTACATGTGTCTGAGAGAGCTACTAGATCCGTAGGTCAACAAAACACACTTGTAACTAGGAATGGGCGAACAGAACCGTGTTTGGAAATTCGGTTCGGTTCAGTTCGGAAATTCGGTTCAGTCGACCGAACTATTCAAGTTCGATCCGAATTCCAAACTTCCGAACAAAGTTCGGAAATTCAAACCCCATTGAACTAAATGGAATATTATCTTTTAGGGATGGGCAAACAGAGCCGAGTTCGGAAATTTGGTTCGGTTCGGTTTGAAAATCGAGTTCGGTTCGGAAGTTCGGTTTGGTCGACCGAACTGGTTGAGTTCGGTTCGAACTCCAAACTTCCAAACCGTGTTCGCCCATCCCTACTTGTAACAACTGACCCTGAAGTTGCCAGGAAAGCATATGCACTAGTGTGGCACCATTCACTCCAGTTCAAGGATGTAATTGTGCAGTTTTACGTTTTCCACACCATCTACTCTTATTTGGGACTCGGAGCTCTTAGGAAGCTACTATGTGGCACTGGTTTCACCAACACAGTAATTGAGTCAGGGTCATGTGCCAGTGGTTCCATCAAGAGAGTGTTGACTGGAAAGCATTAGAACAGGGCAATCCTATAAGTCCTGAAAAGACTATGTATTTATTTATTTGAATTTCTATGGTGCTATTCTCCAAAGGCTCTGGACAGCTTACAACATAAAAACACAAAATACAATAAAACTCTGTAGCAGTGTGTAGCCTTATTGGGATGCTGGTCCTTTAAAGAAAACATCACCAGCAGGAGGAATGGTGCTATTTGAGGTGCAGGCACTACAGAGATGAGAGGATAGCACCTGATGCTTCCCACCTGGGCTTGGGTGTGGCTGAGCCAGCCCAAAGCCCAAAAGTCTGAGGAAGGCTCAGAGAAGGGAAATGGTTGGAAGAGGCAGGAGCTGAGAGAGTGCGTACATGCGTGCTCACTCTCCCTTAGACTAACATAGAGAGATCTGCCTGGGAGCAGCCAGGGACACTACTCAGGAAGTCAGGAGTGTGAGTGGGGCTCTGTCTCCATACAAACCCTGCTCAGAGGGAGGTGTCTGAGCTGTGGGGGTTGGGGGGGCTGCAGGAGGGATTTCTGCCTGGAGTGCAGAGCTGTGAGTACCATTGGTTTCAGAAAGATTGGGGACTATAAGAGGCTGGTCTCTAACCAGAGGAGGGACTGTGCCCAATGAGAAGGTGGCTAAGTTTGAGAAGTTCAAGCCTCAAGGATAAAGACTGTGTATACAGAGTAACTGTATATGATGACGGGACATTGTATTGTATAGAATAACAGACACTTGAGCTAAGATTCCCTGAACTCAGTGATATCGTGGACAGCATTCAGCAAGAACTTACCCCAAGTACTCTTGACTAGGGCTGATGCGGCAGCAGCTGTTACCGCACCGCGATTCCATTCCTAAACCTCGGTATCCCATGTTGCGCCTCCAGAATTCCGCGCGGTACCCCGCGATTCTGCGATACTTCTGCTACAAGAATCCACAGATGTGGCATGTATGTGTTTCACTGCTTTGCTGATCGTTACCATTGTAGTATAAAATCAGCGGTCTTTTCCTGCGTTCTGCCAATTTAATATATGACACAGTCATGAGTGCTTATCGCGGTTCCGTGAAGGGAGTATGACTATTTTTTACTGCCGCTGCTGCACTGTGCTGTCATGCTGTCACGCTGACTACTGCTGGTGCTGTGCTGTCTGTGTGTGTCTCTCTGTACCGCAGTAACTGCTCGTTCATCTTAATACATACATGCATGTACAACATGTTCTGGTTGTGAGTTGAAGGAACGGTGTTTTTATTATTTTGCAAATTGATCTTTTATGTAAAGATCTGCAAAGAAAAGTTTTTTGTCCAAAACTCATGTTGGGAGTTTAAAGTGGCCTGTGTATTTGCCAATCGAGTCATTTTTACATACTAAGACCAGCTCTGAAAGTTGAAGGAATGAAGTGTACTGTGAAACTGTGAAGTCCATGCAGAAGAGTTTCTTACAATCCTCATTCCGCAATTCCTCAGTCTAGAAGAATTGAGGTGCGCAACAGAACTCTGTGGTTGGCATAGTTGTTAATGTTGCCGCTTGCCATGCAATTTATAGCTGTCATTCAGCTGGTTCAAGTCCCCACTATTACATGTAACTTTTATTTTAGTGTTATTGTTTGTTTTTGTAATAATATAATTATTGCTGTGCTTTGGTGCCATACTTTGTAATATAAATAATTTAAAAATGTTTATTTATTACATTAACCGAAGACCAACTGATTAGCGCAGCCGAGCCAGGTGGCGCGTGATGTTAGTGCTATTATGCCCCGCCCCCTAGCGCCGCTGGTGTCACGCTCACTTGCAGTCGCCGACCGCTGTCGCCGATGCCCTCACTGACTGCCCTGCCCCCACCTGTCCTTACGTGACCACCTTCCCCTCCCCTGGACACTAGACGAGTTCTGTAGAGTCTGCAACGCGCTGGTGGGCGGCAACCAGCAACAGCCAGGGAGAGGGGTGTGTGTGGTGCTTTTAGCATTTTAATCTTCTTCTTGATCAGAGCCTTTGTATGGTGTCGTTAACAAAGGACAGTTAACAAAGAAGAGTGATGGATTTACACAGGTCCAACTCCCTGCCCAGTGTACTTACAACAAACAATCAAAGATGCACAAGGATGAGGGGAAGTGGGGAACACACAGGGGAAATCAGATACACATGTATTCCCATGTTACATATGGGGAGCTGAGACAGAGGTTTTTACTTCTCCAAGGCCACACAGTGATTTCCTATTTCAATTAGCCCTGGTCTCCTAGGTCCAAGTCCAAGTCCAGGTCCAAGTCCATCAGTCCCTTACGCATTACAGCTTTAAATCAGTCCTTATTGTGTGACTCAGTGTCTCAGCTTTGTGGTGGATGTACAGAAGATTCAACCGTTTTTCTGCTTCTAATCATCTGGCTTATAAAGTAAGTAGGTATACATACACACACACACACTCCCCCATTGAAAAAACAAAATGGGTACGGCTAATCCACAAACGGTAGGTTGAATAATGCATATTTGAGGGGTATGCCCCTTTTTTTATTCATAGTTTTATTCATAGTTTTATTCATGCATTTTTTATGCAAAGTTCCCATCCCAACTATGGATGCATATTTTCCCTTTGCACTCCTCCACCAGGCCACAGCTACACATGATCCCTCTGCAACCATCCAGGCCCCATACACCATCATCCCTCTGCAACCATCCAGACCATCCAGGGCAAAAAAAAAATTGTTGCACCAAAAATATTTTTTGTCACCAAAATATTTATTTGCAGGTGATGCAGGTGGATCAGATGTTTTGCACCAACATCCACCTTCATCACCTGCATCCACCTTTGCCCCTTATAATATGCACCCCTCCATCACCTGGATCGACCTTTCCCCCTTTGCAGCTGCAATCCAGCTGCAATGCACTACTAAGGAATGAATTATTATTATTACTTATTTATTTTTTGGAAGAAAAAAAAACACATTAACACACCTCCATCACTTGCATCCACCTTTGCCCCTTATGCAAAAGCTGCAAAAATTGCTCACTACTAAGGAATGAATTATTATTCTTATTTATTTATTTTTTTAAAAAATTACAAAAACATTAACAAACCATTATAACAAAACCATAATATAATTTTCTATTATACATGTTAAAAAATATAAACTGTTTCTTTTTAATAATTAACTAGAAATTAGGTTTTTGGTGGTGGTCAATCGGGGATCAAAATAACAAAAGGTTCTTGAACCCCTCCTGTATCTCCATGCCATCCTCATCATGCCTTTCTGGCTCGAGCCTTCTAATAATGTGCTGCAGCAGCCCCTCACCTGTTCCCTCTCCTCCAGCCATAACGCATGCTCTTCCTCCATCATAGCCACTATGATATAAAATTGATAGTCACGCTTAGAAACCAACATGACATATATCCTACTGGCAAGGTACAGGGGATGAAATGGGGAACACGACTGTCATACTTACCAAGCCATTCCTGGAGGACAGCCAGCCCTTTTATCACCCTCACTATATTTTCCAGCCGCTCGATGGTATATGCGGCACAGCGCCACAGCGCTTCCCCTTTGGAAAAATTATATTTAAAATATTTTTTTTTCTATATAGGGTGGACAAGAATTTAAATTTAGAATAACTAATCCGCATTGCGTGGATAAACGAACTTTTAAAGTTAATGAAAGGATACCAGTACCCACCAATCAAAACTAGGTGCTCCATTGGTGCAGGAAGAGTAGCTGTGGGCGTGGTTGCAATCGCTACTGAGAGCGGTGCACGTTGCCCTTTGTTTACATCGCAGAAAGAATTTAAAGGGACCGTTCATGCGGCCCATGGCTCACCACTTAAGCGATGCTGCTGCCTGAGTATAATTATGTAAATAGCATGGCTGCTAAGGTTCCCGCTTGTGATACAATTCTTAGCTGGCATTCTGCGTGTTCAAATCCTCGTTCTATTTAACTTAAACATTTTTTTATATTGTTACATTAGTGTTACTGTTTTATAATAATATAATTATTGCTGTGTTGTGTTGCTTGCTTTCTTATTACATTATTCTTCTTATTACATTAACCTGTAGCAAATCCGTGGAGTTTCTTCACATATCCGGGGAGAAACTTTAAGCACGCTGCGTCGCTGCTAGGCAACGAGCAACAACGCCAGCACAGGAGGGAGATTTAAACTGGGTGGGGATGGAGCCAGGCGGGAGGGATAAGAATCGGAGGCAGCCAAGAGAGGAATGGAGGAGGAGAATGAGGAGGAGGTGCTCTAATCCCTGACAGCACCACTGGAGTGGCAGCCTTGTACCCCCGCCTAAGCAGGGCGGCGCAGATCCCCTCTGTGTTGGTTGTCAGTTGTGTTGTACTCTGACTCCCTCGCCTCGTGTGTCACGTCCCTGGTCTGTGTGTTGAATGCCCTCCTCTGTGTGTTCTGCTAGTTTCAGCCAGGCTAGCACCTGCGCTTTCCACATCCCATGCCTCGAATCGCTTCTTCTCAATTCATTATAACAATGTTTCGGCCGGCGCTCGGTGTGCTTATCTGTCCTTGGAGCTCCCCCCTCACCTCCCATCCCTCTATGGCTTCGAGCCACCCATTCATTGCAGTAGTTAGTTACAGCCGCATTCTGCTGCTGGAGACGATGGCTGGATACTGCTCTTCCCCAGGGCTCGTGGGCATATTAGCAACCCCTAACTGGAGCTTCCGCGAGACAACGACCCTTTGTGATCTTTGGAATTCCCCGGCCGTGCAATTGCTTGCCAACTGCCCGAACAGCCGCACAGGTGCCTATGTGAGTCTAAGTTCAGGGCTCTACTACTTTGGTTCTGAGTTGAGCGCACTCGACTGCCAGATGCATGCCGAGACACTGGGCCTCCGTCCCTTTCCCGATGGTCACATCCCGGAGATGATGTGCTCGCATGTGGTTTGGTCCATGGCAGAGACCGTTTCCACTCTGTATGTGTGCAGCATGTCCTCCTTCACAGCCTGTCTTGCTGAGGGGGGCCCTTCCCTGGCCGTCTCCTTCTTTTTCTCTGTCCACGGGGCCCATGGGTACTGGAAGTCACGTGGTGCTGCCTATCACCACCTGTTGGAGCTGGGTCACCTTCCGTGGCCCCCAGGTAACGACTATGTCTTGCCAGAGCCCACTGCAGCAGAGCTGACGGTGCTGGCTGGTGTGTGCTCTCGATCCAATGTGCAGCTTGGCCTTGCAATGGCCAATCCATTCGAGGCTTACTACCTGGTCGCACACTACATGTCTGAACTGGGATACCCTCGGGGCATGCTGCAGTGGCCCCGTTATGTTCACTTGGTGGGCCACCCAGCCCCTGGCCCCTTCTTGTCCCCCTGCAGCTGGTTGTGCCTTTAGGTTTGAGGCCCATTGGTGTGTCCTCGGTGTGCTCCCGCAGTCTGCCTCTGCCCTGTCACTGCCGTGGGTCACTGCCCAGCCCACCTCCTCCATGATGTCCACTCCATCACTTCCTCCAGTGCTTCCCTACTACAGCCCATCATTCCTCCTGTGCCTGTTGCGAGTTGTGCCGGGTCCCCCACCAACCACCCGTGGGTGACTTTGTGACCATGGGTCATGTTACTTGATTTGGTTTCAAAGTTGATTTGTTTTCAAGTTGATTGATTTCAAACTTAATTTAAACTGTTTGAACCGGGGAGCTTTTTTTTTTTTTTTTTCATTTGATAAATAATAATTTATTTTTAGTTGTTTCAGTCTGTTGTTTTCAAACTGTCCAGACAACCCTTCCCACCAAGAAAAGACAGAATGTTTTACAAACAAATTGTAAAACAAGGGTACTTGAGTCAGTGGACTTACTGAAGTAGTACCCCGCCCCCATCTCAAACAGCCCCACTCCCAGCTGCATTGTATGTTTTCTCTCACTTTGAGAGCGCATAGCCGGCCGGCTACTTTAGCCCAGTTTTACGACTTTAAAAGCCCTCCATTCCAGTCTTCAGTGTGCTCTGCAACCGACAATAATACACTCTGCAATAATGCATTCTGCATCCAGACAATATACATTTGTGCCATGTATTTGTGTTGGTCGAATAAATATTTGCTAGTTGTAAAACAGGCTTGTCAGCTCAGCAGGAGAGAGGGTGGGGAGTGGAAGTTTAGGTTGGCTACAGTGACTCAGTGTCACTGGGTCTGGGCTGGCTATCTAACTGTACTGGGCAACTAGGTAGACAAGGGGAGTTGAGACAGTGGACTCACTGAAGTAGTACCCCGCCCCCATCTCAAACAGCCCCACTTCCAGCTGCATTGTATGTTATCTCTCACTTTGAGAGTGCAGTCGCATAGCCGGCTGGCTAACAGGTTTTTCAACTTGAGAAGCCATCCAGCCCAATAGTTGAAGCCATCCAGCCCATCCTAGTTGACTACTGCCAAACTTTCCAGCCACCCAAGTGAACTGGCTGCCTGTCTAATAACTGTGGACTCCCTACAAGCAACTATAATCCCCTTGTGGCAAGTTGATACTATAATCCCCTTGTCTCTTGTGTCAGCTTAAAAAGCCCCACACATCCACCCCATCTGAAGTGGTTCCCCGTTCCCCCTTCCCCCTAGTTTAGCTGGTATCCAAAATAAAGACAAGTCCTTTCTGAGTCCACCAAAGTGAGTAAGGATTGAGAAGTGCTACTGCTCTTCTAAGATGACTTATATGTCCAACAAAGAAGATTAATACCACTGTAGCGGCAATCACCAATCCTGGCACATGGGTTAATGGTTAATCTTTTTTTTTAAACGGTAAATGCAGTAGAGTCAGAAGATGTCTTTCTATGGATTTTAGACAATTACATTCACCGTCTTAAGGTGTTTCATTGCACAAAATACTAATAATAGTCGTGCTTTAGCTGGCGTGTGTGTCTTGGTGCGCCCATTGCTCCGCCTGAGATTTGACATGCTCATATACTTAGGAAACTGTTCATCTATTAGATAGTAAAGCTGCCCAGTACTTAGCTACCCACTGCAGCCAAGCAACCTTTCCTGATGTTAAACAACCAACCGGTTTTTCAACTTGAAAAGCCATGCAGCCCAGTGTGCTGCATTAAGTGTAGGGGACAGTAGTTGAGTTGACTAGGCTAGAAGGCGAACCGACTTTCACTGCTGCTGTAGCCTAGCAGTTTAGGTACCCTGCTGCAATCATGAATTTTACAAATTAAGTTTATTTTATAAATTTATTTGGAGTCACAGCAGTCCACTGTGTAGAATAAAAACCAACCTACTGGGATTCTTCATGTGCTTACACTCCTTCCCTTCGGAAGGGGTTGGAGTGAAAAAAAGTTGTAAAACAGGCTTGGGAGGAGTCAGTTCCTCCCAAGTACCTTGACTGAATCAGAGTCAGTTCACTTCACAAGGACTGGATGCACATTGCACACTAGCACAGCACAGTCCCCTGATGAGTTCCCTGAGAAGGTTGTCTGGCCACAGTGGCTAGCTAAGCTAACTACAGGGTGGGTGGGGTCAGGGAAATCGGATACTGTTTGGAGTCAC
>QEPC01007937.1:3929257-3944550 GCA_003113815.1 Sphenodon punctatus
TATAGTGTAGTTGTACAATAATGAAAATAAAATAAAAATAACCAAAGTTTTTGCAGGGACTCTAAAGGTTGTGGGAATACCATAGTAGTAGTTGCAGAACATAAGGTTGCTACCTTGTAAAAAATGTTCTTCGGGATGGCTCTAAACATCGTCACAATGCCAACACAACTTCAAAGTACTGTTTGCAGATGAACGGCAAGATTAATTGTTTACTGCATAAGGCATCGAGACTGTCATCGTTCGTGTGATTGTTCAAACAAGTAATCAGTGCTTGATATGACTGTGTATATAACGGCGCCTGAGAGCATCAATTTTGTGAGAATATTCAGAGCCATCTCACAGAACCATTGCTTGCAAGGTAGCAACCTTGAGCCACACCAATCTGGCAGGGATTTTTATCTTTTTTCAAAAGACACTGCCAGTGCCTGCTAGGACTGTAGCAGAATGTTACAGTGGTAGCTATTTCCGGCGGAAACAGTGTTTCCACAATTAGTGGTATGGTGTGGCAGAGGCTTTCATTCCGCTAGTTTCATTCCGCTACTTCCGCAGTTCTGCTAATTTCATTCCGCTACTTCCACAGGCTTTGCAAATAGCGGAAACATGACATTTTCGCTACTTCCACCATTCCGCCGGCACCACAAAATGGCGGAACAGTGGTTTTCTGACAGTTTCCACAGTTTTTCCACAATTCCGCAATTTGCAGAATGCAGGCAGAATTAGCAGAATGTCCACAGAAAAGCCATGGTGTGACGCGGGCAATTCCAAAATGGCGGAATGGAATCATGTCGTGGTAACAGCTGCTGCCACATCAGCCCTAGTGCCTGCCTGATTGGGGGAAACAGACACAGCCAGGGTGGAGGGGCAGAAGCCGCTGGCGAGCCTGGAGCAGGGACATGGGGTCGGGGAAGCACACGGGGAAATTGAGTCGGCTGGCGGGGGGAGTGCTGTCGGTAGAGGGGCTGCAGGGACCCCATGTCTTCTGTGGCTACTGGCTATGCCATTGCCCCCCCCTCCTCCAGGCTCTCCCTGGGTGACTGTCCCAGCAGCCCCTCCCCCTGGCCGTGTCTGTTTCCCCATGTGATTCCCCAACCCCTAGTCCCTGCTCCAGGCTCGCCGGCGGCTTCTGAGCCTTTTGCGGCTACTGGCTATTGCAGACTCGGGTCAGGGAATTACATGGGGAAATAGACACAGCCTGGGGGGAGGGGCTGCTGGGAGAGTCACCCAGGGAGAGCCTGGAGGAGGGGGGGTCAGTAGCCGCAGAAGGCTCAGAAGCCGCCGGCGAGCCTGGAGCAGGGACTAGGGGTCAGGGAAGCACACGGGGAAATTGAGATGGCCAGGGGGGAAGTGCTGCTGGTAGAGGGGCTGCAGGGACCCCAAGTCTTCTGCGGCTACTGGCTATGCCATTGCCCCCCTCCTCCAGGCTCTCCCTGGGTAACTCTATTGGCAGCCCCTCCCCCCCAGCTGTGTCTATTTCCCCATGTGCTTCCCTGACCCATCCCGAGTCCATGCTCCAGGCTCACCGGTGACTTCTGCGGATTCCGCGGCTACCAACCCCCCCTCCAGGCTCTCCCTGGGTGATTCTCCTGGCAGCCCCTCCCTCCTGGCCATGTCTATTTCCCTGTGTGATTCCCCGACCCCTAGTCCCTGCTCCAGGCTCACCAGTGGCTTCTGAGCCTTGTAAAGCTACCGGCTATTGAAGACTCGGGTCAGGGAATCTCATGGGGAAATAGACATGGCCAGGGGGGAGGGGCTGCTGGGAGAGTCACCCAGGGAGAGCCTGGAGGAGGGGGGGTCAGTAGCCATGGAAGGCTCAGAAGCCTCTGGTGAACCTGGAGCAGGGACTAGGGGTCGGAGAAGCACACAGGGAAATTTAGACAGCTGCAGGAGAAGTGCTGCCGGTAGAGGGGCTGCAAGGACCCCAAGTCTTCCGCGGCTACCGGCTATGCCATTGCCCCCCTCCTCCAGGCTCTCCCTGGGTGACTCTCCCAGGAGCCCCTCCCCCCCAGCTGTGTCTATTTCCCCATGTGATTCCCCGACCCTCCCCGAGTCCATGCTCCAGGCTCACCAGCAGCTTCTGCGGATTCCGCAGCTACCGCCAGCTATGCCTGGCTATGCAGAGCACTAACAATAGCAAGCATAAACAATATCAACCAAAATCTAGTGATAAACATAAAAGGCTCACAGCAATAAAGAACATATGTGTACATTTATTACAAAAAAGGATAATGGAAAGTGTAAAGTGAGCTGTACCAAAATTACTTTAGCAGCTGCTTTAGCACTAAATTAGCGGATAAATAAAGCACAGTTTAGAAGAATTAGAATAAAGTTCAAGCACTTACACAAAAACCTTCTTATGTTATCCAAAATCGATGGTATTATATGAATTAGGAGGAAGGGATAGGATTATCTCTCCTCAAGTCACGATGCGGTGCTTTATCGCGGAACGCGGAAGATCAGAGTGTGTTAACAAACACAGACACTGGCGGCGCGGCTCCAACAGTCACTTACTCTCACTGCGATTGGGGATCAAGAGGGAGAAACAAGCTACAAACACACCTATTTATACTTAATGGTGAAGGCGGGACATGTCTCTCTGGGAAAGACCTAGCCAATGAAATGAACCCTAGAGACAATGAAATTGGCCAATGAAATCTGATGGTTGATCATGCCACCACGTCTCACGATACCTTGTATTCAGGGTGGCGGAAACATGATACAATGATCAGATAATCACAAAGATTCCACGGCAGACGGAAAGGGGAGTTGGTGCCGCTTCTTACTGGAATCCACAAAAGTTACGCTTCCACCCACCAGTTCAGATGCCACAGCAACATTAGCGGCAAACCGCCGCCGCAGTCGTTGGAAAGCAGCCTCTGCCGAACCGCGCCACGATGTGTGGAATAGAGGTTTCCGTCGGTAACAGCTGCCGCGGTGGCATGCCGCTACAGCCCTACTCTTGACCCTTTAAAAAATCCCTATAGATCACCCCAGGAGGGCAGAATTGGCACCCCAAAGTACGACAGGGTGTCAACTTGGAGAGAATACCCCAGGGGGGCAGGAGCGTGTGTCTGTGTATGTGACAGACAGACATTCAGGTAGCAGAAGCCACAGGATGAGCGGCAGACATTAAGGTTGTAGTGTGGATTTGGATTCATCCATACCAAACTGAAACAGTGTAAGAAAAAGCCTGATTTGGTTTGGTTCTAAAATTTTAATTAAAATAAAAATTTGCTGCACGTGTGCAAATGGAAAAAGACAGCTACTCTGCACATATACAGTGGCCATTTTGTACATGCGCAGACTGACTGCCCTTTTACAAAATGGCAGCAATGCTGCCACTGCTATTTTGGAAAATGTGCGTACGCAGAATGAGCCGGTGGCCATTTTTCACATGTATGGTAATGGTTTTTATTTATTTTTTTTAAAAAAATTTCATTGATTTGAATACAGATCCATAATATGGATCAATATTTAACCCCAATTTTCGCATTTGTATTGTTGTTAATAATATTATTCATATTTTGTAGAATTTGAAGGATCTACCCTATATGAATACTATGTATATTATGTTTATGTGCAATGGCCAATTAGCCACGCGATAAAGACTTACTACTACTACTACCACTAAATATTTAAATCCTATAAAGGGAAACAAAAGAAAAATAAATGGATACAAATTTGCATCTGACCATCCCTAGCAGGCACTGGCTTTGGCATAGGAGTCCCAAAGTGTGGGAGAGCATCAACTTGCAGAGAGTACTCCGGGGGCAGAATTTGCACCACAAAGTATGACAGGGCTGGCGTCAACTTGAATTTGAAGAAATAAAAAATAGGCAACTAATAATAAAAAGACAACTAAAAATAGGCAAAAAATAGATGGATACAAAGAGGTAAAATGATGGAATGGTATATAGAGAGAATGGAGGCTTATGTGGCAGAAATAGAAAAGCTCAAAATTGTTAGTGCCAACTACAAAGGCACTAAGGAGTCTGACAATCAGGAAAACTCAATGCCAGCACTGGAGTGGGAGGAGGAATCGTTTGGGACTACTGGTAAAACTCAAGCAAGTATATAAGAGGAGACAATCCTGCCTAGAGAGGAAAGGACAGACAGTGTGTTAAATGTCAGAAGGAAATCCCCAGGTAGATAAAGAGGATAAACAGAGTCGGAAGGAGATAATAGGTAACCCTGCTGAAGAAAAGGAGCCACTTGAGTGCTTAGTAACATTAAGTGATGAAGGCTCAACAGAACCCAGTCTGTGAGGTAAAAGGGGGAATTAAACCGACCACCCCACCCTACCCGGACAGCTGGAGAAGCTGAAAGATGGGAGCCATATATAAAGAAATAACAGGTGAGGTAGAGGAAATGACTGTAAGGGCTGAAATTCTGCCCCAAGAGCAGGAAACTAAGGGCTCATTCACACGTGCAGCAATTATCTGGATTTTAAAAAAATTGTTTTCCTCTAGTTCACTGTTAACAATGCCAGTTGCATTCACATGAGTGCCATACCGTTGTGCCCAACAGCGAAATAACGCATTCAGACCTTCTTGGAGCATGTGCTTACCCGCCTGTTCAGTGCAGTTCAATTACAGGAAGTTACAGCATGGCTGTGCGGCAGGCTGCAGCCAACTTCTCCCCAATAAGTTCCTCTACCTCCCCTCCCTGGCTCCGGACCCCATCCCTCACCTGCCTCTGCCTCCTAGTAGTGCCCCAGCAGCGGCATTAGCAGCTGCGGGGACACCAGCGATTGGAGATAACGCTGTTTGTGATCACGCACATGGGGAGCTTTGTTTGTAAAGAAACAGTGTTATCTCCGATCGCTCAGTGTCCCCCGCTGTGTTGCTGCTGCTACATCCCGTAGGGGCAGGAGTAAAACAGCGCACTTGAAAGCAAAGTTGCCTTCACATGCAGGACAAGTTTGCACCAGTTAATACTGAATACAATGTTGCTTTCACACTGCTGTAAAGAGTGGATTTATTTCAATCAGACAGCATAAAGGTAGGTTTAACTAGCTTTGAACTGCGGATTACTTAGGTGCGATATTGATGACAATATTTCGAATTAGGGACTTCAGACATGCAAGATACATTCAAATTTTGTAAAATTCGGACACAAACTGAACGTCTGAATGCCACCTAAGCTAGAAAAAGACCTATGAAATGGGTGTCAATTCTGTGAGGATGCTTGGCAAGTATATGAGGCAAAACCCATTTGCACTATATATGGCAAAGAGTCTGAGCTAACAGAACAACAGAAACACTAAAGCCTGAGAGAAAGGAAAGGACTGACTTACAGGGCTTGGAAAGGTCTGTACTTTCCTAGGGGGTGTTGGGAAAGGCAAGGGAGGACCCACACCCCACTCCAAGCTGAAGGAAGTCTGGAGAATGATACCTGTAAATTCTGGAGTTACCTAATAGAGGTTGAAAGCCAGGAGTTGTAGCTCAGCTAGTTAGGCTGTTAATTAGGAAAGACTGGAGCGAGCAAGCCAGCCAGCTAATTGGAAGTTATGGAAGCAAGGAACAGTGCCTGAAGCAAGCCAGTTTAAAAACCAACTCCAAAAGGTTGAGGGAACCAGGGTCATGACATGACATGGTAATGTTGAAAAGGTATAGATAATCAAACAAAAGGTTGAAGGAAACCTTAAAACCATGAAAAAGAGTCCTGGGAGTATGATGGTATCTGTAAAATGGTACTATGGTTGGTTTTATCCTACAGGAGTTGTCCTGCTAAAAGGGTCCTATGGCTAGGAGGCTTGGAGAGAAGGGTGGGCCAGCCTCCCACCCCAGTAGGAGTTCTTAGTGTAGCCAAATGCGCATGTATGAAATGTATAGAATGAGACTGGCTGAAGAATAACAGACACTTGAGCTAAGATTCCCTGAACTCAGTGATATTGTGGACAACATTCAGCAAGGACTTACCCCAAGTACTTACCCCAAAGTCATAAAGAGCTGTTTGGAGAAGGTGGAAACTCCCACCTCCAAACATATCTAAGGGCATTTTCAGACAAGACGCGCTCCACCCACTACCCACCCAGTATACATGTTGCAGGTCTGTAGTGGTGCTCTGTAACATATAGTGGGTGGGAGGTGGGCAACACCCTAAATGTGTGCATTGTATAGGGAAATAGACTGTAAGTCAAGGGAGGATGGTCTTCCAGACAGGAAAAACTGGGTTGAAGGATAGTAAAGCTAGAAAGGGTGAAAATAAATGGCCTGAAGGTAGCCCTTAGTAAAAGGCTGTAAGCCAGGTGGAGAAGAGTCTCCCTGGCAGGAAACATAGTAAAATGGGTTGAAGGAAGCCCAAATATGAAAATGTGTTAAACCTGAGCTGAAGGAAGCTTTAACGATAATAATGGTTAAAGAAAGTCATAAAGAGGTCTGGATGAAGTAGAAATCCCCACCTCCAGACATCCCTAATTGTGAGAAAATAAGGTGGAGGATTACCTCCCTAGTAAGGAAGAGTATTATGACAAAACGTTGGATGAGGTGGAAATTCCCACCGCCAGATATCTCTTGATAATGGTACATACGTCATTATGTATTGAATAGAAGCCTTAACAATGGATACTGATAAAGATATATGTATATGTGTCTGCTGAAACCCCTGGGAAGGGGATGGTGACATTAGTCCTTATGTATATTATATTGACCTGTTAAGGTCTAGAGGGTCCTGGGGGGAGTGATCAGATGGTAAGGGTGGGCTGGCCTCCCAATCCCAAGAGAGGTAACTAAAAGGTTGTGAGCTGGCTGGAGGATGACCTCCCTGGAAGGAAGACTATAATAGTACACATGATTGTGAACCAAGTGGAGGAGTACCTACCTGGTAACATTTGCCCTCAGGGCATTTCAGATGCCCTGGTAAAAACATGGACATCTGAAGGTGAGTTTTATGATTTGTTTTAAAATTTGCTGATTTGTTTTTAAATGTTTTATTGTTTAAAAAAAAAGAAAAAAAAAAGTGTTGTTCGCCGCCCCGAGCTGCCTTTGGGCAGGAGGGGCGGGATACAAGTTTTAAAAAATATATATATATATATATATATATATATATATATATNAAAAATATATATATATATATATATATATATATATATATATATATATATATATATATATATATATTTAAATGTAACTGAGTTGAAGGTAACTCTATATGGAAAAGACCCAGTGGAAATGACCTAGCTATTAAGGGGTGGTAGGAGGTTAAGAGGGTATTAGAGTCCTGTTGGGAATGCTAGAGCTCAGAACACAGAAGTGTAATTGGTCAGAATTGATATATTGTGGATGAATGTATATTTATGAACTGCATATATGGAAAGAATTATTGGATTGATAGGACTGGCTCCTCAGAAGGGGTGGGGTGTGGCAGAGATGAGCCACAAACATAGCGTATGGACTATAGTATATCACAAAATGACCACCAACAGGAAGTGAGTGTGTTTGCCGACACACCGAAGGAGACAGGACACAAGTGCTGGGTTTAAATGGCCGCACTCTTTATTCAAATCAGATTATAATTAACAAATGGGTGGGGGTAAATCGCCTAGTGCGATGCGGGTCCAGTACTTGAACTCGAGATTGTAACAATAAACCAACAAAACAGGGGTGGTTTAGATGTACCTTCAATTACCACCCCAACCGTGAAACATCACGTCTCACTCTCTCAGTGGCCCAAGCCACAGGTGAGAGGGCCCCAATCATTTGATTGCGAGTAAGGATAAAGGTGCCTACAGATGGGGGACCATACTTGTCCCTACCACCCTCGCTCGACACCCCTCCCAGGGAGGCTGCCCCACCGCTTGCCATACCCTGCTTTCCGGCGGGTGGGCCTCCCCATCTCTTAAGGAGTTGACTCTTGCTTATGATCAACCTAACCTACTCTAAATGTACTAGGCTCCTGCCACTAAGGGGTCGCCGGGTACCCGGATGAACCCGACCCTAACCCTACATCTATAATCTATCCAACACACAGACCAACTTCAAGGCTTCCAGATAATGATCGTTACCTTCCGGCGACAGGTACACCCCGTCCCATCTATACAGCTCAGGGCGATTGTGTGTCAGAGCTCTGGTATCAATGCTCTAATGTCCCAAACCCGTGAGCCATTTACCCACTTCCCTGTTGATCGTCTTCTGGGTCCTATCAATCTTTCTGGGATGTTGCCCCATGACATCTGCTCAACTAGGTCAGTCCATACAAGGACAACCTCTGGGAAAAGCTTTTTAACTTCCCACAAATCAGACTTAATGTTCTTAATCGGTTGTACACCCTTCAACAAGGTGATGTCGTTCTCGCCTAGATGTTTGACCAGGACGTCAGGCGGGTGACCCTGGAATGGAGCACGGAGCTCTGGCAAGAGTTGGTGCCACCTAATACCTTCACAGCCTTTCCACTGTATCTGTGCTCGGGCCGAAAGGCCCAGATGGGTCCCCCATCCGGTGTGCCCAGTCACCTTGCCCGCCCAACATACGAGGCTGTGGCTGACAATCTAGACCTGCCTCTGGTACCGGGGCTGGAAACCTAGGGGAATAAAAGAAAATCAGGACTGGTAAGTGAATGGGGTGCTCTGCACATGTGTTCGGAATGCCCTTGACCTCCACCAACCCACCTCCTGGATCCCTTGATCGGACATTCCACTCTCTGCTGCAAAAGTAGTGGTCCGGATGCAGAACGAGTGGGTACCGTATGCCATTGCCGGCAATCCGAGGTGGGCCAACACAGTTCTCAGGACCGACATGAACTGATACCTGCTTACCTGCATAGCTCCGGCATGTCTGAAAAGGGGGCCCGGTGCTGTCCGTCACATTTCGAGGTATGACTCTACCGCCCTTACTGGGCACAACTCCAGTGAAATGGCCCTATTCAGTTGGACGACCTGTCCCCTCCCCTTCTGATCTGTTTTAGATCGACGAATGTTCAGGACCATGGCCGATGGGCTGATATGGACATCACTGAGCCAGAGGGCCCCACCTGAGGTGTCCCTGGATGCTTCAGCTACCAGCTCACTACTCAAAATGCTCAGAAGAACCCTAATTTGAACAATGAATTAAACAACAAAACTTCAAAACAGTCAAAACATATGTGTGGGAGGCTACCACACATGTCCAGCAGCAAAGGCGGAGTAATAGGGGCCCGCTGAACCGAGGTCCTGACCGCCTCCCTGGCCCAACCTTCCAATAAGCGCCTGGTGAAAAAAACCCGGTCCAGGGGTGGGTGGCCTGCGAGGTTACTCGCAAAGGCTAGGGTGGACATCTTCCCTGCTATTGTACCCGGTGCCGCCCCCATTCACCTCAAATGCATGGCGAATTGGAGAATTTGGGGTTCCGGAACTGGGAAACCCAGGGGCCAACCCTGTGCCAACCAGTATTGTTGAAATTCCTGGAAGGCCCTGTCGTAGGCAGTCCTGGTACAAGGCGCCAGGGATCCCAGAACGGTGTTGTGCAGCTGTGTGACCCAAGGTTTCAAACCGACTGTGGCAGCGGCTCCAGGTTCGCCCGGGCCAGAGGTGCTAGTGAACAAAAGCGCTCCATCTGGAAGCGAGAGAGGGCATCCGCTACACTGTTGTCCAGACCCAGCACATGTCTGGCCTGGAAAAGGATGTTGTATTCTAAACAGGTGAGCACGAAAGCTCTAACCAGCTTCATGACCCTCGGTGACCTGGAGGACTGAGTGTTAATGATGTGAACAACAGCTTGGTTATCACACCAAAAAAGCACCGTATGATTTGCTAGTTCATTGGGCCATAGGTAGACGGCTAACACAATGAGAAAGAGCTCCAGGAAAGTAAGGTCCTTGGTAACTCCTTGCTGCGTCCACTCCGTGGGTCACGGGGTCGTTGCCCATTGGTCCCTGAACATTAAGCCGAAACCCGCACCCCCTGCTGCATTGGAATGCACCTGTAGCTCAGCTTCAAGCAAGAGCTGGTCCCTCCAGAAATTGGTGCCATTAAAATTTGTTAGGAATGTGGCCCAGATCTGGAAGTCTTCCTTCATTTCCTTGGAGACCCGTATATGGGGGGGGGCGGGTCCCCGGCCAACTTGGTGTACCACTCCTAGAGGGGAGATAACCATGTTGGGGAAGGAGGGCCGGGAACGGACCGGCCACCCTACCCTCTACACATTCCTTTCCAATTTTCTCCCTTACTACCCTCTCAATCCCTACCACGGACTTCAAATTCGGGGCCACTTGGTGCTGCTGGACTTCAGAAACAGGGATTCGAAAACCCTGTTGCAAACCCGTTACTACGTATGCCACCTCCGCTCACTCTGGGTGCTCATGGATGGTCTGCTCGAGCTGCGTGGCCCTAACTGGCTTTGGTGTCTTTTCCCTGTAGGTCCTGAGCTGTTGCCGCCAGCGCCACTCCTCCCTGCCCCCCTGTGAGAAGGTCTTCCCTTGAATCCAGGTTTCCCCCAGGGGCAGGCGGAGGTTGCATGATGCCCTGAACAGATGGGGCATGCGTGGCGGAATTTGCAAGTCGCTTGGGAACATCTCCCAAATCGGCCAAATTCCCAACACGTCCCTGTGGCGGATGCCGTCCCTTTCTTTACTTCCTCACAAAAGGACTTGGTGGCGGACGAAGCCCCCCCTTTTGCAATCAAGTGTCCGTTATCTGATCTGGGTGTATTGCCCACTCCGCTCATGCAATTAAGCCAGAGGTCATGGGTGTGGAGGTCCCACCTAAGGCCTGGGGTTTATGCCGCCCTGTGGCAGAATGCCTCATCGTATCACAGCCATGCTCCCGCCGGCCATGCCTTATATGCACGCCGCACAATGTCAGCGTACTTAAGCAGGTCCACGGCCCGGGCTGGGTACGCCTGAATCATGACCCCCATGTATATGGAAAAGGCGGCAGTCCAATTTGTCCAGTTTTGATCCTCCTTAGGGCGCTTAAAGTGCTCTTTTTCTCTTTTGTCCTCCTGCTCAGCGGGATCCACTATGGGATCACTGAAAAGGAGGGCAAACAAGTCTAGGTACTCCCCACGCCAGATCTGCTCCTTAGTGGCTGGGAGCAGGTGACCCCCAATTGGGTCAGAGACTGCAGAGTAGCCCCCACCCTCCGGGGGGTGCTGCTGCGAGAGAAATGTCATGAGGGGAGTTATGGTCGGCCTGCCACTCGGTGTCTGGAAAGGTGGGGCTGCAAAAGGCCATATCTGGAGTGCCTGCCCTGCTAAAGGAGGGGAGCCAACAGCAGATGCTGGTGGGGGCGTCATACCCAATGGCCCCGCCCCACCCCAGCACCATGGGCCAGGAGCGCTGGGGGGATCATGGTAACCCAAGTACCTCCCCACCATATCAGTTGGGTCGGCCCACCAGCTACCATTTGTCCCTGGTATGCTTCCTGTGGTGTCCCCGGCACTCCCCCCCCGAAGCAGGTCCCCCCCCGAGTTGTGGGCTCGCCCATCCACCCCTAATACCAAAGCCACTTGGATGTGCCTCCGCCTCACCTGCATGATGGACTGGGTGAGCTGGGAGCACAGCTTCCTGCTGGATTCCTGCCGCCTGGGCGCGTTGCTGCGTCAGGTCCTGCAGCGCTCTCTCCATTCGTTCCACCCTTTGTCGCAGGTCACTGCCATCTTGCCCATGGGGAGCTGGTTCTGCTGCACCTGCCCTGGCATGAAGAAAGGGGGGAAGGGGCTCCCCGGCCCAGCCCTGCGTGGGTGTGGCCCATGCGGCCTGCAGCTGGTTAACTGCCGGCTGGACAGGCCCGTGACCGCTCGGGTAGTAAGGGCCAGTCAAGGGACCCCCAGTGGGGGACCAAACGGGCCTGACAGTTGGCCCCCATCCATCGCCCACTCCCCCTGCAGCGGAGGTCACCCCCACAGCCGATGGTGGGTGGGGCGGCAGAACGAGGGGAGAGACCGGCCCAGGGGGTTGCCCCAAGCTGGCCTGGTGCCCCTCCATGCCTGCAACTCCATGAACCCCCATCTTCCTCAATATATCGGGTGGGGGGATTCACTGCACGCCTCCAGACCCAACCCCAGGAGAAGCCCCAGTTAACAGGGAAAATGAATGGCCCACTGGAGGAGGAGGGGCACTTGAAGAGGGGTTTTCTATCCCAACCCCCATGAGCTGTGTCACCCTTCCCCCCGAAAGGGGGCCTGTCCCCGCGCCCCTGTAAGCTGCGTGAGAAGGGCCTCGCAGCCATCCATCTTGGCCTCCAAGGGAATCTCATCCCTCTCTTTTTGGGTCCCAGGGCCTGGCTCCTCCTGGCTCACCCCTGGGTATGGTCGCCCCCCCCCCCCCATGGCTGGCTCCATCACAACAGCCTCACGCCGCCGTTTCTTCGCCGCTAGTGTGGCATACCTTTTATTCTTGCTCATCAAGCTCACCTGTCTGTCAGAGCTCCAAGGGCTGCTGTGACTCAGATCACTTGCACTGGCTGGGGACGCCAAAGTCCGCAGCTCTCTCCTGGGGTCGGGCTCCATGTTCCCAGCTGCTGTTTTGTACAGCTCCCAGCCGCAAGTGGGGCTGAAGCTGGGCTTCTACTCGACTCGGGAGCCCCGCCCTTCGTGCGGGACCCACGTGATTCAGGCTGACCTATCCCTGCCAGCCGAGGTTGCATAGCAACCCCAGCCGGGTTCTAACAGAGTGTGCTGCACTGTTTCTTTCCCGCCTGGGGGCTGGATAGCCCTGCAGCGGGAAATGCCTCCAGATGTCCTGCCTCCCCCGTAGTTGGGCATGGCAAGGGGCCTCGCGCCCGCCACCCACCCACCCCCATGTGAGGGGAGCGGGTGGAGACAATTGGGGCATGGCTCCAGGTACAAAAGGGAGCCAGCCAGAGGAAGCAGGACAGTTGCCTCTTGGATGCTGAAGAGAGCACATCTCAGCAGAGGCTGTTGGAGTGCTGAAGGAGACAGAGGCTGTTCCTGAAGGAAGGAGACCTTGGAGCCTGACAGTACCCAGGATAGAAGTTAAACCTGAGTCCACGAGAGGACTGATACCTGGTTAGAGCTTGATCTGTTTGTGAAGACTATATTTTTCACGTAGTGGCTATGGTCTGTGGTGAAGCTGGCTACAGAAGGATTGTGATGAATATGAATATAAATTGTAAGTGGTAATTTCTGAAAGTGACTGTGTGATTGGGCCTTCATCTGGAAAAAACTTGCCCATGGTGAGGTGGGACCCCTGCTACAAGGACATAATAGTTATCACTTACTTACGTAATAGGTGTCCCTTATTCTCAAAACCACAACTCCATGGAGCATCATGGATATTTCTTATTTCAGTGCCCCTCAGCTCTGTGGTGTCCTTTATTTCTGAAATTTTGATCTGGTGACCCAGCCACAGCTGGAGGCAGACTGGCATTCTGCCACTGGAAGAACCAGTGGCAGAGTGACCACTAGGAATCTGTTATGGGGGATAGCTCCATTGGCTGCATGGCCAGATGACACCAGCAGCACAGCACACAATGGGAACTCCACAGTCAAGGATGTGGCTTGAATTCTGTGTATATGCACCTGTAAGGTAGCTTCCAATTGCTCTAATCACACCACCCCCATTCTAGTTGATTCTACAGCCTCAGAGGCATTTTGGTTGGAAAATTTTATTTACTGAATGTTTAAGGATTTCTGACAGAAAAACCCTTAGCTTATAGACCAACAGTAGTGACTCTATAGTTAAGGCAGTTGCAGACATTCATTGAACAGCATCGCTGGGGTGGGTGGAATTTTTCTTGAATGGTTCCACTCTTTCCTGACTGGGAGAACTCAGCATGTGGTGCTTGAGGAGTGTTCATCATCTCCCCAGAACCTTATGTGTGGAGTCCAGCAGGGTTCTATTCTGTCCCCCCTTTTGTTCAATGTGTACATGCAGCCTTTGGACGAGGTCGTGAAAGGGTTCAGCTACATCATCAGTATGCCGATGATACATGAATTTACCTCTCTTTTTCTGCAGACCATGATCCAGCAGTCTCAGTGCTTACCCGGTGTTTTGCGGCTGTGGGGGACTGGATGAGGACGAGCCGTCTGAGGCTGAATCCTTACAAGACAGAGGTGATGTTGGTGGGGAGGGCTAAGGGTGTGGTGGCTCCTGTTGTTGATCAGGTCTGCCCTCCTCTAGCTACTCAGGTCCTCAGTCTGCTGGTGCTTCTCGATTCGCAGCTCCGCCTGGATTCCCAGGTGGCGAGGAGTGTCTTTAACCAGTTACATTTGGCTGAAGCAGTCGGACTCTGACCTGGACACCATCATCCATGCCTTTATCACCTCTAGACTAGATTATTGCAATGCACTCTACCTGGGGCTACCCTTGGTGACAGTTCAGAGGCTGCAGCTGGTGTAGAATGCGGCAGCCTGCCTCCTTATGGGGACGGGTCATTGCGAGCACATTACACCAGTGCTCTGCTCTCTGCACTGGCTGCCTATTATCTTCCAGGTCTGATTCAAGGTGTTGGTGTTGACCTATAAAGCCCTAATTGGCCTGGACCCTGCCTACCTGCAGGACCGCCTCATGTCCCAGGCCATGGTACGGCCCTTGCGGTCGGCCAGGGGTGCCCAACTTGAAGTCCCCCAACCCCCGGGTTTCCCAGGTGGCGATGATGGGGAGGGCGTTCTCAGTGGCTTCTCCTAGGCTGTGGAATTCCTTCCCAATGGAGGCCCACCTAGCCCCTGACCGCCCTTCTTTCCAGAGACAGTGTAAAATCTGGTTGTTCTGCCAGGCCTTTGGAGAGGGAGATGGGGAGGGAGGGAGTTGGTTTTGTCTTAATGAGTTTTATAATGTTCTGTATTTGTTTTTAACTATTGAATTGATTTTATTGATGCTTTGTGAGCCGCTCTGAGCTAGGGCTGTTGCGGCAGCTGCTGTTACCGCACCGCAATTCCATTCCTCAACTTCGGCATCCCATGTTGCGCTTCGCATAATTCCGCGCGGCACCATGCGATTCTGCGATCATTCCGCCACAAGAAACCACATCTGCGGCATGTATGTGTTTGACCGATTTGGTGATTGTTAATCTGTGGCCTTTTACCGCGTTCCGCCAATTTCATATATATGAGAGACAGGTCAGGCATGATGAGCGTCTATCGCGGTTCCGTGAAGGGAGTGGAGTTGCCGCTATAGCTAGCTAATAATATGACTAGGCTGCTGCTGCGCCACTGTGCTGTGCTGGTGTGTGTCTGTGTGACCGTGAACGGTCACGCTGACACTGACTGCTGGTGCTGTGTGTGTGTGTATGTGTGTACTGCTTTGGTGTACCGCAGTAACTGCTCCTGCTTCTTCTAAATACATGCATGGTGTTTTTATTAGATGGGAAATTGATATTGTATGTAAACTTAAATTGATCTCCAAAAAGTAAAGTTTTT
>QEPC01007937.1:3944650-3958818 GCA_003113815.1 Sphenodon punctatus
AACTTGTATTCAGGCCACGGTGGCCCGATGGCGGAAACATGATACAATGATCAGATTAATCACAAAGATGCTGCGGCAGATGGAAAGGGAAGGTGGTGCCGCTTCTAACTGGGAATCCACAAAAGTTTTGCTCCCGCCAATCAGTTCCGATGATGCGGCAACATTTGCAGCAAACCGCCGCCGCAGGCATCGGAAACAGCCTCTGCCAACCCGCGCCACGATGTGCGGAATAGGGGTTTCCGTCGGTAACAGCTGCCGCGGCGGCATGCCGCTACAGCCCTACTCTGAGCTGCCATTGTGTGCAGGAGGATGCCAGCTAGAAATACGATGAAATAAATAAATAAATAAATAAATATGATGTTCAAGGGAGTTTGTGGAGCAAACATTTCTGGTTGGTGACCGAAATTTTGATCAAAGTTCTAAATCTCCTTCCCCGTGTACATTTGATGTAATGGATTTTACAATTTAAGGGGAGTGTGTAGTACGCACTGGTGCTTTTGTATGCATTAAAAAAATTGGATTTTTTTTTTTAGATTGTAGACCCCCTTTAAGGCGAAAAGAAATGCAAGTGCAGTGGCTAATTAAAGCACGCCAGAAGAGCTGCAGCATCCCAGGATGATGCTGGGAGATGATGAAGCAGCAAGTAGGTGCCCTGCACACAGTCTTCTCACCTGCACACACCAGCCCACCTGCCTAAGGGTCCCCTCGGCAACAGCTTGGGTAGGGGAGGATCTATCATCTTCACCTGCCTGTTGCTGATTGCTCCCCCAATGGCCATTTACCACCCCTGCCTGAGGGCCCCCTAGGCAACAGATTGGGATGGGGAGACAAGACCTACTGCCCCTCCCGTCGCTGGCTGCTCTGATCTGGCTGCTGCTCCCTTGCCCCGCCGGCTGCCTCTTTCTCTCCCCCCCCCCACCAGCCTGCCAGTCTGAGGGGCCCCGTAGCAACAGCTTGTGTGGGGCAGGGAGGACCTACCATTCCCACCCGACGGCTGCCTCTTCCCCCTCCACAGGCCCACCACTGCCAGTCTGAGGGGCCCCATAACAATGACTTGAGTGGGGGAGGACCTACCACCCCTGCTCACTTGTTGCTGGCCACTCCACCCAGGCTGTTGCTCCCCCATTGCTGCTGCCACCAATACGAACAGTTTCAATAGTAGCAGCCAGGGAGGTGCAGGTAGGCATCAGCGGGGAGGGGGGCTTGCTGTGGGTGGGTGTGAGATTTTTTTTTTGTCAATTTGAATGAGTGTGTGTGTGCGTGATCACTTTGGCCCTTCTCAAATGAGCAAGAAGGAGCCACAGTGCATGGGGGGATGGGTGTGCACCACAGTGGGTGAGTGGCGCATGGGTAGACCATTATATGGACTGCCACCCATCTCCACGCATGGAGTCACCTCCATTTTATCCAGTGCCTCCATGCGTGGGTGATGGGTGGAGCACAGGAGTGCGCACACTCCCCTACTCACCCGCACCAGTGGTCAAACGGATGCCCTTCCTGCCCACCCAGTCGCACACGTGGGCAAGGGGGTGCGCATCTTGTGTAAAATGGCCCTTTGAATGAGTGTGTGTGAGGTGAAAACGTGTGTGTGTGTCTGTGTGTATTAATGGTTTTGTAATCAATCTGAATGTATGGGTGAGAGCGTGTGTGTGTGTGATCAATTTGTATATGTGTGTGAGGGGTGAGAGCATGTGTATAGTGTGTGCGATCAATTTGAATGAATTTATGTGTGAGACAGGGGTGAGAGCATGTGTGCATAGGGTGTGTGAATGCGTGTGTGTGTGATCAATTTCAAACACCTCTTTGCATCATGCTCCATGGTGATGATAATGATCACATGCTCTCATAATGATCTGGCTCTAGCCCATCCGGAGTTCTCTCTAGCCACTTTGCAGTTCTTTGGAGCTTTCTCCTGGGACCTCTCTCCTCTAGCACCCTTTTTCTCCCCCTGGGTTGTCTTGCTTTTGGGGCTGGCTCCACTGCCCTTTAGCACAGCTGACCCTCAGTAACTACTTGGTTAGCCAAGCCAACGAGCAGTGCTACCCACACTTCTCTGGCTAGAGATCTACAAAAGTGCGGTGTCAGCCTTTGGGCCACTTTTACACATGATAAGTGCTCAAGATAATAGTGGGTGTTATAAATGCTGGAGTTTTGTAATGTGTGAACGTACTATTCCCTTTTTTATGCAGCGAGATCTCACAGTCTTGTAAGACCCACCAGATGTGACTGGATTTAAGTGAATCCTGATCACTAAAGAATCCAATGACATTTCTTGCAAAAGGAAGGATTCCCCCACCCCGGATCCCCTCACCAGCCCATCCCCTTTTCTCTCACACACACACTGGCTCGCTCTCCCCGTCCTCTCTCTCTTTCTCTCTCTCTCTCTTTCTCTCTCTCTGCATAGCCTGGATGCTAGACCTGGGGGGAGAGCTGACTCTCAGAACTTCCAAGAGTGGACTCCAACCTGAGCAATGAGTTGGACAGCTGGCTTCAACTCAGCAATGTTGTACGATCGACTGGTCGATGTTCTGAACACCCCTGCAAGCATAGAGACTAGCCCAGCTGAGAGCCTGAGACCTACTAAGGCACTACCCTGCAAGGTGGTATAGCATCTGTACTGACCAGGTTGGTGCTAACCCTTTCTTAAGATACCAGGCTCCACTACTAGCCTGCCCCTACTACACCCCTCTGCTCTCCATCTCCCCCCTGCCCCCCAAAGAGAGAGGGCCACTAACAGTGGACCTAGCTAAATAACCTTGAATAAAGCTGGGTGCGGTAATTCGAACAAATCTAATATACATACAAAGTCGAAACAGTAACAGTACATGGACAAATGGATCCTGCACTGATCCGTTAAAACACAATCAGAAACATAATACTGGGTCTCTGGAATTGCCCTTCTCCTGGGACTCGCCCTTTCTGTGACTCTAGGAAACATAGAACAATTGCATTACTTAAGGGGACTTTAAACCAGAGTTAGGGGATTTGAACCCGGCCACTACTAGAATATACAAATGTAGTATTTGGTCCCTGGCATAGCCCCTTTCCAGGAACTCACCTTTTATCTGTGACCCTAGCTAATAGAACAGACAATTACATTGCTTAAGAGACTTTAACCCCAATTTAGGGGAACTGAAAACCAACTCTACTAGACAGGAGACCCCAGCCCATAAAAAGGTCAAGGTGGGGTCCAGGCCCACCCATGCTCCTGGACCTTAGCTCTGGGACCCTGAAGCTAACTCCTTCTCCGTTGGTAACTTATTTATATCATCACCTCCCAGTATTCTTCTATGTTCCAGGTTAACAGAATAGGAGTACCCCAATACATACATAGTCAAGCAACACTTCTCCTGTGTCTGTCTCCCCCCCACCCCTTTTATGATAACCAGCTTGTGTACATATACTTAGACCCTTTTACTTCTTTTCCCCATTGTTTTCTTAGCCTTCATTGCATAAGCCCCCGTATTTAATACTGATCAGTGATTGGGTGGTTCCTATCTCAAGCTCACCCCAAACTATAGATTCCTCAGAGATAGTACTTTATTTCCTTCAGTTTACTCTCCTGTCTCTAACAGAAGAAAAGCCTTTCTTTCCTTGCTCTCCCAATGATAGAGGGGGTACTTCTTTATTCAGTTGCTCTGGGACAATCTTGGAGACTGCACTAGCCAGGCCCACTTCTATGGCGACATCTGCCCCATACACTTTTAACTATCCAGGAGAATCTCCTTTCTCACCCTCCAATTGTACTAAACCATGTTCTAAACTCATGTACACTCTGTCAACCAGGTGCAGCCCTCCTTGCTCAAGACACTCTTTTTCGGGGTTTTGTAGGAAGTTGGGCTCAGTCCAATTTCTTCTTCAGCAAGCCCATCAAACAGCCTCTCAATCTCCCTGGCTGCACCAAACAGTTCCCAGCTCGGCTGCTCTCCCTGACTGTTTTCAGGAGAGCTATATGGAGAGATCCTCCTACTGCCGCCTCCCACAGACTGAGCCATCTCTGGCTTTTCAGTCTGTCCTGGCTTACTCAGCCACACCCTGCACAGCTGCTTTTCTTTAGGCACTGTTCTCATTTCAGTCTAGCACTGACAGCTCTGCTTGCACAGCTGTGTGTCAGTGCTAACTGTGATAAAGTCCCTTGCCTGCAAGGACTCCGGCTTGCCACAATTAGGGATGAGCATTTGGATCAAATCATGGAACTGGATCCGTTACGGATCTGTATCTGTTACAATTTGGATCCCATTGAAATCAATGGGAAATTTTCCCATTTTGGTTAAGGATGGTGGCCATTTTGCAAGTGTGCACTGAGGATCAGGGAGCTTGGCAGTTTTCCATGGTAAGAGAGCCTACCAGGAGGCCCCCCACAGCAGCGGTGGACCAGCAGAGCTATAGTCAAGCCCTCTGAAGCCAGTAAGTACATGCCAGGGCCTGTGAGGTTGGGAAGCCATAACTCCAGATCTATAACTTGCACGGTTGGAGTTCAGATTGGTTCAGATTAAATCTGTAATGTCCCATTACAGGCAGTTATGGATTAATTTGTAATAGACATCCCTACTGTATATAGACACTTAAGCATATTCTTTTTATTCTTATGCTGTTTGTTATAGGTAACTGTTTCAGTTATTTTGGAATCATTTAAGTTTGTCTGTTCAGCAGTGCACAAATTTCACTAGAGCTCTCTCAGCTTCTTTCCTATCATCTAATTCCTCTGAATTAACTCCATCCTTTGGAGATGCCTTGGCCCAAACCATGAGCTCCCCAGCACCTGTCAGCTTTCCCCTGGATTCTAATTTTAAAACTGCTCTATCTCCTTTCTAATTTTTAGTACCAGAAGCTGGGTTTCATTTTGGTTAAGGTGGAGCCCATCCTGTTGGTATAGGCACCCTCTTCCTCAAAAGGTTCCCCAGTTCCTAATAAATCTAAAACCCTCCTCCTTGCACCATTATCTCAGCCATGCATTCAGACTCTGGAGCTCAACCTGTCCCTGAGGAATCGGATTATGTTCAATCACAGAGTTTAAAAAAAATTTTTAAAAAAAATTTAAAAATGAGGGAAAGGGAAGGTTGGAGTATCCATGCAATTATTATTAGAGCACAGGAGTGCTCTAATATTTAAGGTGTGTTGCACACTACATTATAAAGTCCCAGCATTCTATTTATTCTAAAATCAGCATGATCAAAGTTAGGATTGTGAAACTTGTTGTGGAGTATCAATCAGGTCAAAGGTTCAGACTGTGAAAATATCAGCTGAATCCGTTGGATAAAAGCTGAGGTATCACAGTTTGAAAACTGCACTTTCAAGTCTGATTTTTCATTTAGTCAGATCATCTCGATCTGGGCAGGGTAGAGGGAAGGGATTGAGTGTTGGTGTGGAGGAGGAATTAGTCTTTTAGGAAATTAAAGGTGGCTGCCAGGGTATGTCTTTGGGGTTTTATTTGTAAATCTGATTTGTAGTATACTAGTTTTAAAGTTATGGGGTTGTCAAAACCCCATGTTAGTCTATGGAGAAGGGTGGGGATGTTTTGAAGAGGAGCACTGCTTGCTGCCTCTTCTCTTGTCTTTCCATTCCCTGAGAGGGGCTTGGGGCAATTGTGCCTGGGGGTTTTGAGAAGAGTTAAGGCTCTTGCAAATTCAATCATGCACAAAAAACCATGAAAATTGCAAGTTAAGGCTCCCGCCTTAACTTCTGTGCCATGCTAGCAGCAAAAGACATTGTACACTCTCATATATTGTGCTCACTTACAACTTAGGCTTCAGGCACCCAACTTTCAGCCCCAATCCTCTTCCTCTTTGCATGTTGGTGGGAACAATGAAGCTGGGGACAGGAGGGCGCGAGTTGGCCCCTCACCCTCTCCATTCCCTCTATTCTTTCATGTGTTGATTGAGGAGAATGGGACAGCTGAGTAATGTCTCACAACCCTCCCTCTTACCCACTAGTCCCCACTGTCCTCCCGAGCACAGTGAAGCTGGGTACAGTCGTATACAAATGTTTAATTTAAACTTGGGCATGCATTGAAATTAATTAAATGGAATGGCCATTGGAAGGAATAGAGGCAACAGCAATTCCAATTTCTAATTAAGTACTATTGTCATTCCAACATCCAATTAAGTGACTGAAATAATACAACAAAGCTGCATCTTTGGGAGTACATGCGGATGGCAAGAAGGTGTGAAATAATGAGGAAGGCACCAAATGTAGTATATGGAATGGTTGGGATAATAGGGAAAAATGCAAAGTGTGCAGGATTAAGTAAATGGGTAGAATGACAGGAGGAATTAGAAATAGTTACAATAACAAGGTTCTGAGTGAAATAACGGATTCAGAAGACTGATGAGAGATACCAGGGGGAGCAGTCCTATCGTTTAACCCATTTTCCATAGCTGACACCCTATCCTTTGAGGCCCAGTAGCCTTCATCCCTGTTATTCCACTTCCTAGCCTGTTTTTTTGTCATTCCACACACCCCCTTACTTCTGTTCCATATGGCACACAGAGATAAACATTGTATTTCTCCCAGAACTTTTGAGTTCTCTGTGAGGGGAGTGGGGGCTAGAGGGGTGACTTGGACCCAGGACTCCTGGGTTATCTGTTACAAGGTTGAGAGCTCAGCAGGGGAGAGAACAAGTTAGGAACCCAAACTATTGAGCTGTTTGTGAAGGGAGTACAGCCTACTGGATTAGAGTGCTGGGGAGAGGCTGGAAGCCAGGAGTCCCGAGTTCTCTGTTATAGGTTTGGGACCAAATAGATTTGAGGGGGAGGAGGGGTGAGAGCCAGAACTCCTAAGTTCTCTCTTTCTTAAAGAGGAAACGGAGGAGGTGAGGGGCCAGCTCACACCCTCCTGTTGCCAGCTTCAGTGTTGCCTCCAACCTGCAGAGGAAGAGGATGGGGCTGAAAGACAAAGGCAAAGTGTGGGGGCATGGAGCCTGCGGAAAAACACAGCAAGGGGTTCTATACAGCTGAGCCACCCACCTCACTGTGTTTGTCCAAATCTCTCACCTGGGGTCCCCACAGCTGGCAAACCACAGAAAAACCTAGTTTTTGCTGCCACCACCTGGGGTCCAGAAATCAGAGGGGATCCACACAACCCAGGATATTTGAACCCCAGAAGTGTATAAGCCCACAGCTTCCCAAGGCACCCCAGTCCCCTTTATCCGGTGTTCTCCCCCTTCCAGGAGGCAGAACCCTTGGAGCCACCCAGAGGTGCTTAGCTTGGTCAAAAGCTGTCTTGGCTAAAAGAGCCAGAGGGGAATTCCTTTCTCCCTCTTTGGTAGCTATGCCTTCCAGGCAAAGGGAGGCATTCTTTGCAAGTAAACACACACACACATCCAGTGGAGTTAAGAATAGAAAAAGCTTGGGCTTTACTTATAGGGTCAAAAAGGTACAAAAAGGCACAAAAGGGTAAGAAGCAATATAAGTAATTGAGCAAGCCCTAGAGTCCAGTTGGAGGGGTACCAGGACCCTTTTTGAATCTGCAACTGCCTAAACTGTACTGGTTCAGGCAGGCAATCTGGTGGCATATAACTCCATGTACAAGTAACTTACATGGGGTTGAGTCCTTAGTTCCGATCTGGCAGAAGCCCAGATCTTGCAGATGTCAGAGCAGGCAGGAAGAGGCAAGAGAGAAAAGAAGGGACAGTCTGTCCCTTTTAAGGTCCTATCCCCCTATGCTGAGATTGGTCCATGGGAGGTCACCAAGGCAGGGAGGTCTCTGCCCCATCATGTGGTGACAAACCAGTCACTCACTTCAGGAATGTTAGGAATGTGTCTAGGTTGCCATGTGGTCACAAGAGAAAGGAGGACCGGTTCCACCCTAATCAGGAATGCAACACTGTCCTGCTAGGGTCCCTCTAGAGGTAAGGGCAGGGGCAAAAGGCTTTTTGTCACAGAATCTAAGTTGTAAGTGAGCACAATAAGTGAGACTGTACAATGTCTTTACTGCTAACATAGCATAGAAGTCAAGGCGGGAGTCTTAATTTGTAGTTTCCATGCCTTTTAGTGTATGATTGAATTTGCAAGAGCCTTAACTTTTCTTGTAAACTGCAGGTTTTTTTACTATGGAATTATTTATGTTGACAGCTGCCTCATACATTGTTTTCCCTGCATGTTGCCACCTAGTGGTTGATTGTTAGAATGTAGGGATGGACGAATGCGGTTTGGATGTTCGGAGTGCGCACCAAACTCGGTCTGTTCGGACGTGTGAACCAAACTCTCGAATGACCGAACATTTCGGTCGTGTTCGGATGAGTTTGGGGGTGGGAAACGTCTTTTCAGGGCCAAAAATTCAGTTTCGTTTCAGTATGGATAGCACTATTTTTGAATGTTCAGCCAAACCGAACTCAGCTGAACCGAACCATCGAACCCAAACTTGGGTTTTGAACCGAACGACCGAACATCCGAACTGCATTCTGTTCGTCCATCCCTATTAGAATGGCAGATTGTCCTTATGAATGTTTTATTCCAAAAGCAGGATTCTCAATAAAGTTATGGTGCTTCAGCAGGCAGTTCAAGTGGCTGGTACTATCAGGGCTGGGTCTTGAACCCATGGCCTTTGGGGTGCTGAACAGGCTCTCCAGCACCCTGTGCCACCTGGTGGGCTTGTGAGTGTGTTGGGTTTTCCCCCTTCTGTCTCGCTTGTGTACTCACTCCCTGTGTGTCATGCCCCCTCCCAGCTGTAGCCAGTTGCTTTAGCCCTGCCTCCCAGCTTCCTGATTGGCCACAGGAAGTATTTAAGCCTTGGTGTGGCCACAGGAAGCTGGTGAAGCAAGGTCTCTTTCCCTCCTTCCTGGTTGCTGTGTTTATGGAAAGTGTGTGTGTGTGTGTGTGTGTGTGTGTGTGTGTGTGTGTGTGTGTGGTAGTAAGACTGTGTTTTGTACCCCCCGGCTCCCCATTGTATGTTCTTTTATAAGGTGAGTGTGTGTCCTGCCCCTTCCTTTGGCCTTACGTTCAGGGCTTGGTAATTCCCTCCCCAAGGGTACGCCCTAGGCTTGCTTGCTTCCCCCTTCTCAGGTGCATGTCCCATGTCTGTTGATCCCCCTTGTCTTGTGTGTGTGTGTGTGTCCTGTGCCTGTTGGACCCCTTTATCTTGTGCATCTCCCTTGTTCGCTGTCTCCATGTTCTGTGGGAGCTGAGGCTTCATCCCTTCCCTTTGCTCTGCTAGAGCCTAGGCTCAGTTCCTCCTCCTTGCTCGGTATATGCTTAGGCGTAATCCCTTCCCTGTGCCCTGCCCGAGCCTATGCTTTGTTCCTTTGCCCCACTCCATGTGAGCCTACGCTTCGTTCCTTTGCCCCGCTCTGTCTGAGCTTATGCGTAGCTCCTTGCCCCTGCTGTGTGTGAGCTTATGTTTAGTTTCCCCTGGCTTCCAGGGTACTGGCTAACCCGCCAAGTTCCCTGCGGTGGGTTCCTCCCCTGGCTCTGGACCCTGACCTCAATGATGAGCCACGTACCTTCTTAGACCAGTGTGCCTGGTATCGATGCTGAGTACGTAATCTCTCGGCTATGAGAGAGTGACTGAGAGGTTTCGGAGGTTCGCCTTGGGGCCACCCTTTTCCCCCCTGTGCCTAGGCCTTGATTCTTCCCACCTTGCTTCCCTCTCCCTGACTCCGTCCCTTGGAGTCTGATAGCCCTGGCCTTCCTTTCACCTCCTTGTTTCCCCCAGAGCCTGACAGATTGCTCCACCTTATCTACCCCCTTGTGTAAGCACGTATTCCCTGTGCCCCCTGACGTCCCTACTTGTGGGGCTAAAAATGAGTGCCAGGCGGACCCTGCATTCCAAGACCCCAGCCCCCTGGAAATGGTCGGCATATTCTGAAGTAGAAGCCTTCCTAGTTAAACGACGGGGAGCATCTGAACCCTCTCCCATGATGTGGGATGCTCACGTAGGTAAAGGCTCATTTGCAAAAGGTGAATGGTAACCCTCAAGAGAGGGCCCTAGCTGCCTCCTGTCGGCCCAAGTCTAAGAATACTACTAGACGATCCACCCCATTTACGTCTCAGCCCTACGAAATGGTCCAATTTGGAGGAAGGAGAGTGGGAAGAGTGTAGTGGGGACGAAGAGGACTGTGCAAGTGAGAAGGCCCAAGCTCCTGCACATATGCCTATTGTGCCTTTCTTGATGCCAGTGAAGGAAAAGGATGCTCCCTTGCCAGCGTTCATAGGTACAACTGTGCAGGGTGTGGGCATAAAAAGTAGGACATGCCCTTCTGCCCCCCCCCCCCCCCACAACCCATTCTCCTCCCCAGGAGCGGGTTGTGAAGAGCCAACTACTGTCCCCTCCCCCCTGCAGCCTCATCTGTGCAGAATGCAGTCCATGGTGAGGAAGAGGGTCCTGCAGAGTTCAGGACAAAAGCTGATATTAAGAGGCTAGAAGGAGAGTTTCAGGTGAAAGGGAAAGAGAACCTGAAGTTGAAGTGGGAGAACGATCTCCTAGAACAAGAAGCAGTACAGCTCACAACTGAAATTGCCAGGCTTCACTCTCTGTACAATGAAGAAAGACGCCTTTGGCAGGCTGCAATAGAAGAATGCACCCAGATGCAAGTCATTCTCCAGCAAAGAGAACGTGAAAACCAACAAGTCCAAGAAAAACTAGTTGTGCTAGCCGCTTCCCTGCAGGACTTACAGGAAAAGATAAAGGAACAAGAAAACGGGCTACTATCGACTTCCAACCCTGTAACAGAAGCTCTGTTTTCTCTTATTCTGATGCTTACCACACCAGGGACAAGGACCAAGGCTGGCCCAGGAGCTGGATCTATCAGCCCCTTGTGAATGAACTGGGGTTACTGAGCAACTGGAACTTAAGGCCGCTGCCGGCAGTCTCCCAACCAGCTCCTGACGTGGCTGCCAGGCCGTTGCTGGCAGCCCTGCAGTTGGAACTTAAAAGCGCAGCTAGGTTGGCACGGGATGAGGCCCAATCGGCACCTGAGCTTGTACTCGACCTACCGCTGACAGCTCCACAGTGGATGCTGAAAGCCCCTGTGCAACTGTTGGCGGGGGTTCTCCAGCAAGTACCTGAGTCTGCTGCTTGGCTGCCAGCAACAACTCCCCCGCCAAAACTTGAGGCTGTTGCCGAGGCAGACCCTTGCCTGGAACCTGACATGGTGGGCAGGTCGGCATGGACAAACTTTCAACCTATGCCTATATCGGTTACCCGGCCATCACCGCCAAACTCACAGGTGGAGCCTGGGATTGTCGGGCAGCCATCACTGGAAGCTCTCCACCAGGCATCTATACTTGCTACCTGGTGGCCACTGGTAGCCCCCCCCACCAGAATCAGCAACACCATTGCTAGCAGCTTCCCGTTTAGAACCCGTTGCTTGATGGCAACCCAAAACTCCCGGGTCAGAGACACAGCAAAGGCCAGCATCCCCCCAGTTGGAGCATGAAGCCACCAGCCAGCTATCAACAAGTAGTCACCTGGCGGGGACAGAGCCTGCTACCAACTTTCGAGAGGCAACTGTCTTGCACCTTTTACCAGCATTTCCAGGTCCACTCGACACCTACCTACAGTACCAGGGCAGCTAACTGCTCCCCATGCAACCCCCTCCTTCCAAAGGACAATGGCTGAGGGGACTGCCCCAGTGCCGCTTGGAGGGACTGAGAACCAGCATTGGTGAAATGCTCTTGACATTGTGTATGGACTTCCATCATGAGGTTGGTCCCATTCACTTGGCCAGCAACAACCCTGCCCTTTTCCTTGTTCTCCCTTCCCCCCCCCCCCTCCTGCCCTAGAGAGATTGGTCCTGGGGTCCCACACTTCATGTCTGTGGAACCTTCTGTTCCCTGCAATATGTTTAGCCCAGAGCACCTAGAATCACATACAGGTGGTGTCCACCTTTCTTCATGCCATTCTACACCCTCCCCAACACGTCCCTCCTTTCTACTTCTAAATTGGGGCATTTGTACATCACTATTCCAGGTTATTATATGCGGGGAGGTTCCCCTTGTTCATTCTCCAGGGTCTATCACCCTGGTATATGGTACCCCTTCCTGTGTCTCCCAGCCATGTGGTCTAAAATGTTGCCCCCTTCCCTGGGGGGGGGGTGTGGTGTGGTACTGTCAGGGCTGGGTCTTGAACCCATGACTCTTGGGTTGCTGAACACCCTCTCCTTCCTTTAGCCCTGCCTCCCAGCTTCCTGATTGGCCACAGGAAGTATTTAAGCCTTGGTGTGGCCACAGGAAGCTGGTGGAGCAACGTCTCTCCCCCTCTTCCTGGTTGCTGTGTTTATGGAAAGCTTGTGTGGGGTGTGTGAGCCGTGTGTGTGCGCCCCTCTGCAGGTAGTAAGACTGTGTTTTGTACCCCCCCGTCTCCCCATTGTATGTTCTTTATAAAGTGAGTGTGTCCTTCCCCTTCCTTTGACCTTGCGTTCAGGGCTTGGCAATTCCCTCCCCAAGGGTACGCCCTAGGCTTGCTTGTTTTCCCCCTTCTCAGGTGCGTGTCCCATGTCTGTTGATCCCCCCCCTTGTCTTGTGTGTGTGTCCCGTGCCTGTTGGACCCCTTTATCTTGTGCGTCTCCCCTGTTCGCTGTCCCCATGTTCTGTGGGAGCTGAGGCTTCATCCCTTCCCTTTGCTCTGCCTGAGCTTATGCTTCGTCCCTTCCCCGTGCCCTGCCCGAGCTTTTGTGTAGTTCCTTTGCCCCGCTCTGTGTGAGCCTATGCTTAGTTCCTTCCCTTTGCTCCCTGTGAGCTTATGTTTAGTTTCCCCTGGCTTCCAGGGTACTGGTTAACCCACCAACTTCCCTGCGGTGGGTTCCTCCCCTGGCTCCGGACCCTGACCTCGATGATGAGTCACGTACCTTCTTAGACCAGTGTGCCTGGTATCGATGCTGAGTACATAATCTCTCGGCTACGAGAGAGAGACTGAGAGGCTTTGGAGGGTCACCGTGGGGCCACCCTTTCCCCCCCTGTGCCTAGGCCTTGATTCTTCCCACCTTGCTTCCCTCTCCCTGACTCCGTCCCTTGGAGTCTGATAGCCCTGGTCTTCCTTCCCCCTCCTTGTTTCCCTCACAGCTCCATACCCCAGAGCCTGACATTCTTTTGGTGCAGAATTGATCTGGGGGAAACACCACAGGCGTTTGTCAGGGATGCAAATCTGCACCAAGCAGGGGGCTGAACGTGATGACTCTCAAGGTCCCTTCCAGCTCTCAAATTCTATGAATTTGATTACCCATCTGGCCAGGGCATGACAGTTCAGTCACAGGATGGTTGATGCACATAATTGAGACCCTGGTAATGGGAACTTTCTCTAAAATGGAATGGAACTCTGTGGATGCTTTGTACATTAGCTCCCTTATGGTAGGGAAACTGGTGCAAATTCCATTAAAGATATGTTTCAGGTGGAGGTAGAGGATGGGGTGAGGGCAGACCGAGGCATAGCCTAGTGGCACACTGGGCCTAAAGGATAGGTTGGCAGAGACATGGAACATTCTGGGACCATGGGGTGAGGAGGCTGGGGTCACTAGGACAGGGTGGTCAGGGCACACTGGGCACACAAGGAAGGATCTACATGCCAGACCAGGAGGTGAGGCTCAGCAGCTCCATCCAAATGTTGTGTTGGGGGGTGGGTCCTCTACTGCCCATCTGCAGAGCATTCTGTCTGGTCTCCCTGCCCCAGATCAGAAGGGATAAAATTCTGATCTTAGTCTTGCGTGTGCAAAGCCTATGGAGGTGTCTAACTGGTAGAGGTGGGACCCCGGGCCCATTACCGGATTTACCAGTTACCGGTTCTGTAAAAACCGGATTAAATCGGTATACTGGTACCGGATTTATTTCATTGAGTTCAATGGGGCGCTGTGTCCCCATTGAAATCAATGAAATAAATTAATTCCTTCCCCCTCCCCCTCCCAGGCTGCACGGGTGGAAGGGGGGACACCCCCCACCCACCCTGCCCAGCCTGGATTTTTGTTTTAAAAAAGGCTCAGAGGCGAGCCCACCCCCCAGCGGCCGTGGCGTCCCCGCAGCCGCTGGTAAGTATGACCCGATCCCTGGGGGGGGGTGTTTAACACCCCCCCAACCCCCCAGGGATCACCCCTACTAAAGTTCAGCGCTTGCTTACCTTGCGGAGCTCCGGCGGTGGCGGCAGGCGGTCCGGAGGCTGCCGGCGTCAGAGATGCTCTAGGCCTTCCAGGGAAACCCGGAAGTTCCCCGGAAGGCCTAGAGCGTCTCTGACGCCGGCAGCCA
>QEPC01007937.1:3958918-4011134 GCA_003113815.1 Sphenodon punctatus
CCCCCCCCCCCCCCCTTCCACCCGTGCAGCCTGGACTCAGGGAGGGTTTGTTTTTTGTAACTTTTTTGCTGGGGCTTTAAGTTTTTTTTACATTGCAGCCATTTTTAAATGGCTGCAATGTAAAAAAAAAATCCGGTACCCCGAAATCTGGTACCCGGACCGGATTACCGGGTCGAATCCGATAATGCTGGTACGCCCGGTACCGGCATTATCGGATACCGGATTTACCGGTTTTCCCGCCCCTACTAACTGGGTCTCTATTCCTGTAATGCCTGAGCCACCTTGCAATTGTGAATGTATTCATTCCCATGGCCTCCTCAATAGGACAAGGTTCTGCTATTGCACAAATGAGAAATTCAGGACCAGAGACACTAAGAGCCAGGGATTCTAGGGCAAAGATGCCACTCTGGAGCACATTGATATTTAATGGTAATTAAGCCTCACTTACTACTTTTGCTCCTGAACATCACCTCCTAAGTAGATGACCTGTACAAGGTCCCACAGGAAATCTTTGTCAGAGAAGCCAGGAATTAAATCCCGAGTACCAGGCCTCCAAGCATCATCTGGCACGAACAGGTTTGCACGGCTGCTTTTGGCCCTATTTGTCTCAATTATTTCACCTACTGTAATTCAGGCTTCAATGTTGTGAGCATTTAACAAAAAAAAAAAAAAGCCCCATTTCTTCTAAAGTTGTTGCCCTGCATTTATCTGCAATTAATCTGTCTCAAACAGCAGCATGCAGGAGAAGGTAGCATTCTGTAAGAGATCTACGCTTGCTTTCTGGGGTGTGTTCATAATGAAATGCCTCTGAATCCTCCTAACTGCAGACAGCTTCTGTTTGCTGTATCTCGCCTGCTGGGCTAAACAGAAAGGAAAATGTTAATGGTGGGAGCTTGTCAGGAACACATTGCCATTCATGTTTCGTCACACTTTGCCATTGTTTTGTGCAGTCGTTAGGATACAAAGATTTCCAGGGGTGAGAAAGGGGAGTGAGAAAACCCCCTGGAAACTGTAATGATATTTTAACTCCTGCAGGGTGGGAAGAAAGGAATGTATGCTATAGGGATTTTAAAAAATGAAAGCAAAGGGCAATGTGGGAAAGGCCAATAACGCTTTTACCATCTGAGCTGCTCCTCTGGGTTGAAATGCCTTTCTTCTATGGGATTGCACTTACAAGCTTTCTTTTGACTTTAGTAGAGCATCCTCTATTCAGGGATCTGAAGTCATGGGCTTTGG
Organism: Sphenodon punctatus; assembly: GCA_003113815.1. Classification (NCBI taxonomy): domain Eukaryota; kingdom Metazoa; phylum Chordata; class Lepidosauria; order Sphenodontia; family Sphenodontidae; genus Sphenodon; species Sphenodon punctatus. The sequence continues at coordinate 3,960,155 of QEPC01007937.1, forward strand.
CATTCCTGATTAATATTGGGCAGAGGATGAAGTTGCAGTGAAGACACTGGGGTTTTTTTACACACACACTTCTCCTGCATATTTGTTGTTACATCCTGAACTGTGTCTAAATCACTCACCCATATCTTAAACATGTGCCTCTTTTAACTTCTGCATAGAACGTCTCCCAGAACTTTTGTGTGTAAAAAGTTCTCCTGGTAAAGTGCTTTGCTCCAGGCAGCTGTGGTCACTTGGTTTCCATGGCAGCCTCTCACGTCTCAGCTGCAGCTACTTTAAGCTGCCTCAGGGCACTGTTTGTGTGAAGAATGCATCCAGCAATTGCCTCAGGGCAGTGTGTGTGTGAGAGAGAGAAAACAATGCATCCGGAACTTACTTGTGGACTTTTAAACTCAGAAGATTGAAAGACCAGCACTTTAAGGTATGTGTAAAAATGCCCACTGTCTTGGGAAGTTTGTATTCAAATCCTGACTCCACTTCAAACTCTTCCTGTAGCCTCAGGCAAGTCATTGACATGAGTGAGGGGAAAGTGAAATGGAATATGTCCCTCCCTGATTTTGGTGACCAGGAGGCAGTCTTCCTCACCCCATCCTTGGGCAGGCAGGGAGCTGACATGAAGGAGGGCACTGCTCCTTCAGCCATTCTGCTGCCTGCCAGTAGCTGAATATTCCCAGCAGCTGGACAAGTGACAAGAGCTTTCACCATCTGGGTGGAGCCAGTGGGTGTTGCTTTTGGGGTCAAAGGGGAGGAGCTATCCCCTTCCACTTGGGATTGCTATTACTCACCTGTCAAAAGTGGAGTGTCCAGAAAGAATCACAGGGCAACTTGGGTCTACCTGTATCATTGAACCAAAGCTTGCAAACATAAAAGGAGGGTACAGACCAGTGGCAGCTGGTGGGTTTGGAGGCTGGTGGGGCAGTGGGCGGTTGAACCTGGCAGTGGCGGCACAGCTGCCAGCGGGCCTAAGGGCGGAGCCAGGGCAACGGTAGGTGAAGCCAGGGCAATGGTAGGCCAGTGGCATGGCATAACCCAGCAGCAAGTAGTTTCCAGGGTTAACATTGGATGGGTATTACATTAGCTAATGCTGGGACCGCTGCTGTGTGAAGCACTGCCACCGGGGGATAGAGAGCCCTCTTACTGGGGTCCCATCCACTTTCCCAATGGGTCCAAATTAACCGTAGTAGGTTTAAAAAGTAGATCACATTGCCATTGCCACCTTTATCCTGCACCCTTGAATCCTCGATTTTCATGGCCTCCTTGGCCACCTGTAGTCTTCTGAAGGTGTATACTTTGAGACAAGCCTTCCTTCTGGCTTGGATAACTGGGAGGACTGAGTTAGCTCCCTGTCCTGCAACAAGCCGAATCAGAAGAGAATGAAAGGGAAGAGAAGGACAGGACAGAGGAGAAGTAGGAGGGAAAGGGTTTGGTTTTGGAGCACAGGAAGAGGAAGAGATGGGTTCACTGGAGGACAGGGAGAAAGGGTTTCCTTGTTGTCTGCTGCCTTCTCTTCTGCCATGCTCCTACCTACTCTCTCCTCTGTTCACAAGGAAAACAAGGCGAGGTGTGGAATCATGACAGATCTCAGACAACCTGGATAGAAAAAAGAAGCAAATTACTTTAAATGTTTGCATTTTGAATGACATTTTAAATTTTGCTTCTTTGTGGACCTCTTCCCCAAAGAAGAGGTCCAAGATGCTCCCAATCCTCATGCCATCACTTACCAATATCTGGAACCCTCTTCATTTTCATGCTCTCCTTGGCTGCCTGTAGTTTTCTAGAGTAGGCTCCCAGTCCCCAGACAGCCAAATGCCTGTCCAAGCAAACAGGCCCTTTTTTTTTTTTTTTTTTTTTTTTTTTTTAAAAAGTCTGGCCAGTTGCATGCCTGTAGAGCAACCAAACATGTGGGGCTGAATAAACCAAATTCAAACTATGCATTTCTGTTTCTCCACAAAACTGGCAAGCAAGACTCTCAAAAGCACAGTCACAAACAGAGAGGCAAGAAACTACTTTCCAGCAGGGGGCAGCAGTGAAACAGCAAAGGAACCATTTTAAACAAGAGTAGTTATTATCAGTGGATTCACAAAATGGCCTCCCTACTCGTGCTTGGGAGGAGAAGGAAAGCAGCAGTGTATCATGCAAGCACAGAGGAAGCAAAACAAACCAGAAATCCATAGGCCAGTGACCCAACAGTATTATGTGAAGTCCTTAGCACTGCACATCACGAAAACAGCAGCATGGAGTTCCACGTGTCCCAAACAGAAAACATCCTACACATAGTTCTGTTGCAATGTAAAAGGTGTCTGAGCTGCTACAACGAACCTTCCTGCAAGGACTACTAATTAGTGAACCAACCTGTGGCATGACCTTATCACAGACAAGCCTGCAACTTCCCATGCCCAGACTTCAAAAGGGCAGGCCAGGGCCATTTTCAAATGCAGAAAATATTGCAGCAAAAATTGGAAACCTTTCCCATCAAAGCCCCTAAATCTCCCCCTTCCCCCCCCCCCAAAAAAAACACAGACAGCAGACAGTTTAGACTAGAAAACAGCAAACACCACTGACTTCAACAAACCATTTTGTGGGGGCTCCAGCTCCACAAAATAGCCACTGTCTTTTTTTTTTACATGCTTTGGACTTGGGAGAGCAGAGGAGGGAAACCAGCAGTACATTCCTTGCAGCATGCGTTGCAACTATCACAGATCATACCAAGCTAGAGGCCAAATATTCAGCTGCTCACCTCAAAACATCTACTTGATATTCTAGGTCAGCAGCTCAATATTTGGCTTCAATCAATCCTTAGACACAAGACACATCAATCTTAATTTGGAAAATGCAATAGTGGTTTCCAAGTGAGAGAGAGAAACCCAAGTTGTTCACACTAGTAGTAGTATCTATCTCTGCTACAATAGCCTTTACTTTATTAAAAGGTTATTGCAGTACAGAGATACTACTGCTAGTGTGAACATAGGATATTTTTAGCACTTGGAAACCACTATTGCATTACCTAATGGAAATGGCTGAAAAGCTACTTCTGCTACTACTAGTAGCAGAAGAAGTTGTGGTTTTTAAGTCTATTCCTTGAAGTTAGAGTACACCACACAACAGCAAGTTCAACTTTACTCAATTAAAAATTAAGAATTAATGTCTTCAGGCAGCTGGCAGCACAATCTTTATTTATTTCAATTTTATCCTGCAGCCTCCTGCTCACAACTCAGGGTGGCGTTGGGGGTGTGCAAACAGATCACAGTTCGGGTTCTGTCATTCGGTTTGGTCCGGTCGTTCAGTTCAGTTGCCGACTTCGGGTTCGGTCGTTCAGTTCCATGGCCTTTGTTTCATTTCGGCCATTTGGAAATAGGTATCACATGATCCCATGATCTCATCGGAAACCAGAAATTCAAGCGCGTGCAGAGCTGTGTGGCAAGAGTGTGTGTGTGTGTTGTGGCTGGCTGGGTGTTTGGTGTGTTTTGGCTGTGTTTGTGTTGGACTGTGTGTTGGTTTCGATTTGACCATTGGTTTGGCTGGTTGGTGACTGTTGGTGGGTGAGTGCTTGTTTATTTAAAAAAAATTTAAAATGAAGAGGTGAGCATGAAACGCCAGGCCTGGGGGAAGACCAAGGTGGTGGAGCTGGTGGTGGCGGAGGAAGAGGTTCCTGCTGCTGCTGGACCTTCGGCGGTGGAGGAGGAGCAAAAGTTGGCTGGCACAGGAGGTACTACCACTGCTGACAGGCTTGTAAACTTTTTTTTTTTTTTTTACTTTGAGGACAAGAATATTATCCTTTAGAGTGAACTCACTGGCATGCAGGTGGGTGTGTGGGCTGTGGGCAGTCAGGCACAAACAGTGGGCATCAGCGGGTGGCAGAGGATGTCTGCCACAGAGAGAGAGGGTACTGTAGTGTGTGGGGCTCTTCCATCAGTCAGGCTCGAGCATGAGCAGCACCCCCACCCAAACATGTGCCAGGCTAGCAAGGGTCTCCACTCTCCAGTTGCCATCCCTAAGCACCCCCCAAAAAGGGCAGGATTTGCATGTGCCAGCCAGGGTCTTTCCAGTTGCCATCCATAGCGTCCCAAGGAGGGCAGGATTTGCACGTGTCAACAAGGGTCTTTCCAGTTGCCATAGTTACTAGCACCCCAAGGAGGGCAAGATTTTCATGAGCCAGCAAGGGTCTCTCCATTGCCATCCCTCCCCAGCACCCAAAGAAGGGCAGGATTAATTGCATGTGCAGTCAGGGTCTTTCCAGTTGCCATCCCTCCAGCACCTAATTAAGGGTAGGATTTGCACATGCCAGCAAGCCAGGGTCTCCCCATTGCCATCCCTCCCCAGCACCCAGAGAAGGGCAGGATTATTTGCATGTGCCAGCCAGCCCGGGTCACCATCTCCGGTTGCCATCCCTAGCACCCCAAGGAGGGAGGACTAGAGGCATCATCATAAATGCATGATATACTTAGGTGGTGGTTATGTGTTCCTGTTTCAGAGAGGGTGAAGATTCAGAATCCTCAAATGCTGGTGCCAGGGGCAGGCGCAGGACACCAAGGCGGAGGTTGCTAGTGCCACCCCCAGACACTGGGTGGACACGGTCCAATTTCTGGCGGTGGTATCTGAGGCATGAGGTTGGTTCTGCAGAATACAAGGTAAGGCACGGGGGCTGGAACAACAGGAAATGGAATACCCTATGACCTGTTAGGAAGTCCCCTGCAGGAAGTCCCCCGAAGGCCACCCACCTTCTTGTGGACACAGAATTCAGGCAGGGCTTGACAACCATTGGTCTGATGCAGTATGGCACTTCTTATGTTCCTATCTCTTTATTCTTTAGGTCTACCACATCAGTGAAAAGCCTCACAGGCTGACGGTGAGATGGCCGCAGCAGCAGCAGGACTCTGGCATCGTGGACGTGGAGCATCCTCATCACCAGAAGGGAGGAAGGAACAGCAGAAGCAATGCCATGTAAGCCCTTCCCCGGCTCTGAGGTGGAGTACCCCAGGCCCTGGGAGTCTGCAGCGGCAAGGGCCTTTCGGGCCTAGGTGGAGAGGCCCACCTGAGACTTCATGGCTGGCCTGCAGCAGACAGCAACCACCATGGAGAAGCGCCTGGTGGAACAGTTCCAGGGGCCCGAGGTGGAGAAAAAGAAGGTGGAGGCGTATGCCCAGTACGTGTCCACCGAGACGGAACACCTGGAATTGTACCACTAGTCAGTCACCAGGTGACATGAAGCCATGGCAGTGGCCATGGACTTCACCTTGGCCCATGGCTACGACATGCCAGAGCACAGGGTGCCCACCCCTCAGTCCTGTTCTGCGCCACTTTTTCCTTTCCCCGAAGTTCCGGGGGACAGGCCCAAAGACATATAGGCTAGACCCTTTTCTTTTCTTTGCATATATGTTTGGTTTTAGTTGTATACTGTTGATATTGTTTAAAAATTGTTTATAAAGGTTATATTTGTTACAAGCTTTGTTTGACCTAAGAATCTTTTATCCCTCTGTGCTGAAGTTCTGGGGGGTGACAGAATCTCATACAGCTAGTCGATCCCTACCAGCAGCACTTGGCTGGCACCTCTACCTGTAGCATAGGTACGGTGTTACCCCCCGAAGATTTGCCAGCAGCAGGGTCTCAACTTGCGGACAGCCCCCCAGGAGGGGCAGGGCTTGTGCATGTGTGTGCCAGAGAGAAAGAGGCTCCTTGGCAGCAGGCCATGGGTGCTGGTGGTCAGAGGGGCTTTTTTTCAGCAGCTTCAGTGGGCATCCGTGGGTGGGTGCTGAGGAGTAGGCTGGAGGGAGGGGGGCATGCGGGCTGGGCACCAGGCTTCTGGATGCAGTGGAATGGAATTACAGTCCCCAGTGACTGGAATGATGGTCCCAGAATCTCATTGATGGTTCCTGGGACAGGTGGGCATGACTGATTCAGGTGCAGCAGAATGACAACCTATGGGAGCTGAATTATGTCCCTAGAATAGTGCATGGTTGGGCACACTTCATTCAATCATGTGATAGGTAGGTATAGAAACACACACAGGAAGGCACATAATACATTCCACATTTTGTTATAGTCCATCTCATTCTGGTAGGTTTGATGCTGCTGCATGTGGGCATCGGGCACAGATGGGACAGTGTGCAGGTGCAGGTGACAGTGTGGGTGAGATCGTTTCCTAGCAGTGGGGAAACTTTTTTTTCCTCTCTCTCTTGGTAGCAACCTGGGTGGGCAGACAGGCACCTTGGCATGAGAGGCAGGAAGGTGGGCTGAGGTAGGCTCTGAGCTTGGCAGCAACCTGGGGTACAGACCCCTTGGCACAGACAGAATAGAGGCCTGGGAGCCATTAGCAGCAGCAGACAGTGGGTTGCCAGGGTACAGAACCCTTGGCACAGATAGCATATAGACCTAGGCACCTTGGCATGGGAGGCAGGAAGGTGGACTGAGGCACTAGCAGCAGCAGACATTGGTTGCCAGGGCAGGCAGGTAGGCAGCGTGGCATGAGCGGCAGTCAGGCAGACTGAGGCATGCTTTGAGCTTGGCAGAAAGCTGGGTGGGCAGACAGGCAGTGTGGCATGAGAGGCAGTAGGGCGGGCAGGCAGGCAGCGCAGCATGAGAGGCAGTGGGGCAGGTGGGCTTCAACAGGCTTTGAGCTAGGCAACCTGGGTGGGCAGACAGGCACCTTGGCATGGGAGGCAGGAAGGTGGACTGAGACATGCTTTGAGCTTGGCGGCAAGCTGGGCAGGCAGAGTGGCATGAGAGGCAGTAGGGCGGGCAGGCAGGCTGGGACATTGTCATCAGGGCACGCAGATAGGCTAGCAAAGACTGTGAAGAACGAGAGAGCAAGAGCCCGTCAGTGTCACATAGGCGGGCCGAGATTGTGTAGCCATAGGCCGGCTGGTAGGCTTACAGTTTCCCAATGCCACCCTGTGTCATGAGGTCAATCAGATAAGGTGGCCGCGGTCATCTATTATGAGAGAGAGGAGGGGAAGGGGGACACCAGGCATTGGGAGGGAGGGTCAGAACCTCAGCAGCAGTAGTCCTAGCCCAGATTGAGGAGGAGGAGACCGTCCCATGACTGCCCCTGGCATGGGATGGCATGTGCCACTGCAACATCAACCCTTGTCCAGTGGCAGCTCGCTGAATCCCAGTAGTGGAAGGTTCACCTTAAGGAACTCCACCAACTTGGCCCCCAGTCTCAGGCGGTGTGGGGAGCAAATATCCCCCACCATCAAGAACACCCGATCGCTGGGGACACTGGTTGGTTGGCAGGACAAAAGGCCCTTGGCCACTTTTGACAGGGCTGGCCACATGTTGGCCTTGCCGGCCCAGTAGGCCAAGGGATCACTGCTGGGATCACTGCATAGCTCCTCCTCCAGGTAGATCTCCACAGCTGCTGAGGCGCTGTTGTACTCCCTCATGTAGCTCTGCCTGGGAACCACCTCCACCACTACCCTCAGCCACGCTGCTTGCCCTATTGTTGTAGGGGACCCCATGCTCCCCAGAGTAGCCTACATGTAGGCCGAGCTGCTTCTACTGCTGCTGGCAACAGGGGTGCTGCTGACGCTGCTGCTGCTACCATTGGTCTGGGGGCAGGGATAGACCCGCCTGGCTGAGAGGGGTGACTGCTCCCACTCCCACCATCCCCAGGGGTGTCCTGCTGCATAGCCAGCTCTGCCTGATGGACCCTCTCCACCAGCACATCCTTCTGGAGGGTATAGAGTGCTGTCTGGCATGCCATGCTGCCCTTGACCCTAGCATCCAGCATTGTTGCCAGGACATATTGCTCCTGCTGCAGGAGCACATCAAAACATGCCTCCAGCCCTGACTTCAGCTTCCACACCAGGTCAAGTGCTTCATTGACCAGCTTCCTGCCTGCAGGGCCACAGTCTTGTCCCCCAAGAATCTCATCCAGTCTCCTCTGGAGACTCCGGACCAGAGGGGTGACCTGACTGAGGGTGGCAGTGGAGCTGCTCACTGCCAGAAATGGTCTCAGGATGAAGACCGTTTGAACCAGGAGCTCCCATTCCACCCAATTAAACCCTTCCAATGCCCCACAGTCCATATCCAGTTGCACCTGATGCAAGGTGGCTTTCTGCTCAAGAAGCCACTCAAGTATCAGGAAGGTGGAATTCTACTGTGTGGCCACATCCTGGACCAGATGGTGCCCTGGGGAGCCTTGCTCTATCTGCTTCTCCCAGAGGAGCTCTCTGCCCTTCACGCTCCAGTTGAAAAACCCCACCAGCTTCCTCCCCCACTCTACCAGGGAGCTAAGGGTGCCTTCCCCAATCCCCTTATCCCTCAAGCCCTAAGTATCCCTGACCACCAGGTGAAGGGTATGTGCAGCGCAAGGGATTCTGGTGAAGTCCCCGTCATGGTCTGCCTTTAGTACATTTGCGGCATTGTCTGTCACCACACATCCCTTGGTGAAGGCCGTGCCTGGCGTAACCCACTCCCTCACCTCCTGGTGGTTTGGGGGCTGTCTATGACTTGTGCCTGAAGCAGGTTCCACCTATACCCTGCTTCGGGACCCCTCCTGCCACTTTCAAGTGCTGCCTCTGGGTCCTGCCACCAGTGTGCAGTCACTGCCAGGTAGGTATGCTGTGCATTTCCTACTTGACAACAGGTCTGTTGTAAAGTGGATGGTGTCTACATTGCCAGCTGCTCCCTTATCCACTCCTTCAAAGCCCTGTAAAGGTCTGGCACCGCAGTCCGACTGAGGTTGGTGCGGGACGGCAGCTTAAACTGCGGGGCTAGGAAGCCAATCAACCACTGGAAGCCCTTGATCTTTACAATTGAGAAGGGCTGCCCATCCAGTGCAATTATTTTGGCCAACAGGCACTTGGCTTTCTCTTGAAAGCCACACTGTCCTGCTGCAGATGGCCTTGGCAGCTGCCCCCATCCCAGCTCCTCCATGGTGGCCTGATGCTGCTGGCAAGGCTCCTGCGGCTGTTCTTCCCCCCTGCTCCTGCTGGTAGAGGCAGCGGTTGGTGCAGGATGCTTGTCCGCGGAAGGAGCCAGGTGACTGGTCACTGCAGTCGGGAACCCACTGGCATCCACTTCCTGCTTAACAGCAGAGCACTGAGGCATGACTTCAGGTGCCTCGCCATTGCAGTTGTCCCAAGGTTGGCAAGCACCTGCCCACGCTTCACCAGCTTATTGCACAAAGTGCACTGCACCTCTCTGGGATCATCTGCCTGCACCAGCTTAAAATGTTCCCAGATGGAGAATTTCTTGCCCCCTCCTGCCTTCTGGCCCATCCTGGGTGACGCACTGCTGCCAGTGCTGCTGGGAGGGGCAGAACTTGGTGGTGGCAACAATGACACAGCTCTGGGAGGAGGGAAAGCCATTGCCTCAGATCCAGACATCTCCTCTGTGGAACAAGTGTCTGCCTCTGACTCACTGTCCACGATGATGGTGATGTCCCATGAAGGGGAGTACTGGGAGCCTGAGCCTAGACTGCCTGTGCCTGCCATGCTGCTGGCACTCTCCCTGTGTCCCCCTCTATAGCTGCTGCTGCTCTTCCTCTCCCTACTGACATTGCCTGGGGATCGGGTTCTGCCTCTAGTAGTCGGGGTGGGATCCACCAGCTCTGGACTGTTGGGGATCGCCTCCACAATGGGGGACATTGGTGGTCCTGGAGGAACCTCAGAAGCAGCAGCACCTGCTCCTGCTCCTGCTGTCGCAGCAGAGACAGCTGCAGCCGCATGTACTGCAGGCCTTCCAGTGCCCTGCGTGACAGTGGAGGACACTGCCAGGAGGTGACGCTGAAGCCTGTTGCCCTGAAGCAGGCCTGCTGAGTTTGGGGTGTGGTGATTTGCTCGGACTGCTGCTGCTTGCTGCCACTCCGCAGGCACAGCCCCTACCACCTCTCCCATGTGCCCCATTGCCTGTCTTACGGGCAGCAGACAGGCCTCTCCTACTTCCCTTCTCCATGTCTTCCAACTCACACACAAAGATTTTATTTAAAAAAAATATTTTTTTTTACTTATCTAATATTATCTCTACACTAAATCTAACTGCTATTAATTATCTAAAACCTATTGAACTAAATGGAATATCCTAATAACTACAAAGGCCTTGTCTTACAAACACACTGTGTCTCTATATAACTAAGCTAACTACTATGTATATCTATCTATCTATACAATATTATACAGGGGTAAACACAAAGAACACAGGGAGGGGTACAAAACTGAAATGAAAATCAATCTAATAATAATCCTACTCTAATTAAATCCAAAACTTAAAACAGGGGAAGGGAATAATCAGGGATGGAATAAGAGGGAGAGGGAAAGGATTCAATGGAGGAGGGAGGGAGGGAGGAAGACTGAACACAGGGAGGGGTAAAAACAAAAAATAACACCTAAATCTATCTAATATAATCTAAATAAATGATAATATGGAGGTATATGGGTTGGATGAGTGAAATAGAAGAAAGATGGCAATGGATTGGGGAGATGAGAATTGCTGGGAGAGGGAGCCTTCTGAAAACGCCTGCTGTCAGGAACAGTGACTAGCTCAGAAGGTGTTGGGAAGGGGGGAGGGCAATGAGCTTTGTTACTTGCTGTGCCCGCCTCACCGCAAGCCCCATTGGCTCCATGCAGCCTAGCCCCCGTGTCCAATCGCAGAGTGCGAAGCCAGTGGTCTGAGGAGAAAAGGGATGGTTATTAGGCAGGTTGGCTGCTACTCCAAGTCTCTCCACCCATGGTGCCTGGAAGTCTGCTCCTGAGCTGACTCCCCCTCCCTGTCACGCTTTGCCTTCCAGTGACACGTTTTTGCCACCCGAACTTGATCTGAACCAACCGAACTGTTCGGTCGTTTCGGAGTTCGGAATCAAGTTCAGTTCAGTCGGTTCGGGTTTGGTTGTCTGAACAGACCAAGTTCGGCCCGAACTCCAAGCTTCCGAACCATGTTCGCACATCCCTACTTACAACGCACACAATCAACAATTACAATTCATAATTAAAACATACTATTACTCACAATTTAAAAATTTATTTTAAAATATCCTAAAAATACTAAAAATATTCTAAAAGGGCAGAACCAATCTGTATGTAATAACCACGTGATATCATCCCATAATAATCACTATTTATTATAACGTCACCCCTCCTCCCAAGACAAGTCCCCCAGCCCCTGGGGGCCCCCAAAAAGCCAAGGCCAAGCCCCAGTCGGGTCCCCAATGTACTCACCCAACAGGCCCGAGCCCAGATAGGGCAGGCTGAGCTCAGCAGCGTCTCCTCCCCACTAGAGGACAGGATGCTGGGCTTGATGATGGACCCTTGGTCTGACTTGGAACTACCTAACTTGCTTCCTTGAGATGATTATTATTAATAAAATATTATCTATAAATAAATATAATCTAACAGTGACCCGTAATTTGAATGAAAAAGATTCAGTCTGACCACCAGCTGGCTGGCCAACTGCAAATTATCTCTCTCTCACTCATTCTCAAGAACTGAAAGAGAGATAAAATGGTGCATGTGCGGAGTCACCTTTATATATGCTCTGGTCTCTGGAGAAGCAGGCAGCCCCCACCCTCACACCATGTGAGAGAAAAAGCCCGTGCTGAGTGAAACATTGAATAAAAGTTACACAAAAAACACAAGCACTCTCCACTCCCCCACCCCCTGCAGTTGCTGTTTCACTGGCCAATAGCAAACGCACACGTCACAACAGTCACACACACACACACATTACTCCCCCTCCTGCCCACAAGGAGCCAAGGGCTACAGTCCATATAACGTTACTGTTGCTGCCGGTTGCCTCTCCATAGAGCTTCATGAAATATTTCCACAAGTGATCCTGCCAATGTGTTGCTCTTTCCTATGAACACGTGCTGGATGGCACTGCCTAGCTGCCCAATGTGCGTTCTGCAAAGTTTTGACCCTTACGGGTCTCCACCACTCTCTGAGTCTGACTTGTCCTTCTATGAGAGCCTTTGGCTCTCCAAGTCCCCTCCCAGGCAGGCTCCTTGCAGGTCCTGACCTGGAAGTGACACTCCTCCCCCCCCTCACTTTGCACATGCGTAGAGCCTAGGAGTTCAATCGCGCATGCGCAGTTCTCAAGCCTGCTCTAAACAGTAGGGGTGGGACATCAGGACAATTACTGGGTACCGGATTTACTGGGTACCGTATTTTTAAAAACCGGATTTCTGGATTTGTGTACCGGTTTACCAGTACCGGATTTGTTCTATTGATTTCAATGGGGAACTGTCCCCATTGAAATCAATGGAAAAAAACACAAAAAACCTCCCCCCCAGGCTGCATGGGTGGAAGGGGGGACACCCCCCACCCACCCTGCCCAGCCTGGCTTTAAAAAAAAAAAATTCCCCCGAAGTCCCTGCTAGTGCGGGCTCTGGGCCACCGCCGGTGACCTGGAGCCCGCACCAGCAGGTACTAGGGTGATCCCTGTGGTTGGGGGTGGTTTAACACACACCCCACCCCTGGGATCACTCTACCTCCCCACCCAGGGATCGCCTACCTTGCGCTCCAGGTGGCGGCGGCGGTCCGACTCCGGCGGCTTCAGCACTGGCTGTGGCTGCCAGCTTCAGCGCTACTAGGCCTTCCGGTGAACCTCCGGGTTTCACCCCCACGCCAGGGATCACCCTAGTACAACAGCCTACCTGCTGATGCGGGCTCTGGGTCGCCAGCAGCGGCCTGGAGCCTGCACTAGCAGGGACTTTGGGGGAAAAAATGTTTTAAAGTCAGGCTGGGCAGGGTGGGTGGGGGGTGTCCCCCCTTCCACCCGTGCAGCCTGGACTGGGGAGGAAAAGTGTGTGGGGGGGGGGGTTGTTTGTTTTTTTACATAATCCAGTAAATTACACCGGATTACCGGGTTTAATCCGATACTGCCGGTACACCAAATACCAGCAGTATCAGATACCGGATGATCCGGTAGTCTCACCCCTACTTAACAGGAAGTTCAGAGCACCGGAGCAGCTTGAAACAGCCACTCCGGCCTCTGAATGCACGGCCAGAACTGGGGACAGGATTAAGGTAAGTAAGGTACTGTACTGGGCACATGGGGGGCCAGGAGGGGCATTGCCCCATCCGCCTTAGGGGTAGCATCGCGCCTGGTATGAACTGAACTGGATTCCTGCAGCAGAAGCAAGTCCTATGAGACCAGGGGGCCCTCTTCTGAAAGCAGAGAATTGTTTCCCTCTTGTGGACTGAACTAGATTTTCATGGCTCTGCTTCTATTTATTTGGGGGAGCAGACTTGTGTACAGCTGGGTAACCAGGTCAGTCCCTCCCTCCTGCAGTGCTTCAAAGTAAATGGGGCTGATCTGCTTCCTTCAGGAAAGCTGATCTCAGCAGGAACAAGCCAGTTTTCTCCCACAACACTAGAGTGGGAGTGAAGACTCTGTACTTGATATTAGCTTCTTTCCAACTAGGATTGTTTACAAGATTGGGCAAAAATAAGAAAATGTGGGAACAGTTGGGAACCAGTGGTGAGCAGGAGTTATAAAACGATTTCATACAGGTCTCAAGTCATGGCAAGTCTCATCCACAGCCTCTTGCAGCTCATGTTGTGTACTGCCAGTGCACAATTTCTAGGGAATAGTAGCTCCAACAGCAGGTACCCCAATATACAGAAATGCAAGACAAGGCTTGGGCTCCCCCTTCCATAACACAAGCAGATAAGATCAGGTCTGGGTGGGTGGGGGGAGGGAGTCCAGGGGGGCAGGTAAGATCAGGTCTGGGTGAGTGGGATCAGATCAGAATGATCTGATCCCGCACTGCAGGCACCTTGGCTTGGGGGCCAGGGATGCTGAGATGGCTTAAACAACAGAGCTAGTTAATCCCGCAGTGATGTTTGGGGTGGCTGATTTTGCCCACTAAACCTGCCCAGAACCTGAGTACATGGATTTCAGTGACAGCCCTTCCCCCTCCAAAAACACAGGGTGTCCAGGCTGTGGCTTCAGTGGGGCACCCCATTGGAGGAGCATGGCTGGGTCTGGAGAGCAAGAGTTTGCCTGGGGTGGTCCCAGGTGCAGGAAGAGGGCAGAGGTTTGTCCCAGAGCCAGGGACAGGAGGCTACAGGTGGGCTGGAATCGATCTTCCTTCAGCACCTCTCCCTCTGACTTTCCCAACCCCACTAAGGGAGTGCTCTGGACTGATACAGTGGGTGTTCTGCAGGAGGGGGGCAGGGAGATGGTGGGGTCCTGTTCAGAGCAGCCCTGCGGGGCACAGTGGCAAGTGTAGTCCTCTTGGGAGGACTCTAAGTTCGAGCCTCAGACCAGGGAGGGAAATCCTATGGGGGAGCAGGGTGGGAGGGAGCACAACCAAAGGGGAGGACATTAAAGGGAGACAGAAGGGAAAGAGACCCTTTAAATAGCTTGCACAGGGGGAGCACTTTATGGGAGCAGCTTTATCGAGGGATACAGGATATGTAACCCAGTACATGGGCCTATCTCAAATGGTCATTGGCCCGATACATGATGGGGGGCATACTCTGGACCTGATTTTCTGCACCAGCCTTGAGGCGGGGGATCTGTTGTTGGGGGAGGTGTCAGCAGTGCCCTTGTCATGGATGGATCATTACCTTTTGCAGGCCAGTCTCCTGGCGCATATCTGCCCCTGGAGATGTGTGGAACCAGTTCCGCTGGTCCGCCCCCGGAGACTAATGGAACCAATGGTTCTCTTTAGACATAATGCTGTTCAGTGTTCTGTAACACAGTGTCCTACCATCACAGTGTTTAGACATACTGTCAACACAGTGTTCACCCCAAATACTGATTAAACTGTCAAGACCTGGCAGTTGTTCACTTCCAGTGTTTGGGGTGAACACTGTGTTGGCGGTATGTCTAAACACTGTGATGGTAGGACACTGTGTTACAGAACACTGAACAGTGTTGTGTCTAAAGACACCCAATGAGGTTCCGGAATGCTTTGGGGAAATTCCCCTCTCATCTTGATGACTGATCTCTCAGTGACCTCATAGCTTTATGGAACACCTTGCTGACTGAGGCCATCGACCGAACGGTTCTGAGGCGTCCGCTCCCTCAGCATCAGCACCACAGGCTTCCTTGGTTTATTGAGAATCTGCAGCAGCTGAAGCAAGAAGGGCGGCGGTTAGAGCAACTGTGGAGCTGTTCCCGTGCTGAAGCCAGCAGACTGCAACATAGAGATAATTTACGAGCCTATACCGTGGCTGTGTGGGCAGCAAAGAAGGGGTTCTTTGCTGCCCTCATAGCATCTGCAAAGTCTCGTCCAGCGGAGCTTTTCAGGGTGGTGAGGGGGCTGGTCAATCCGGCCTCCCGGCTCCCTCTACCTGGAACTGGAATCTTCCAGTGCCCATAGTGACATGTTTGTTGATTACTTCATGGATAAAATCACTCGAATTCACCATGACTTGAACGCTGCACTTATTACAATAGAAGAACCAGAGGTTATGGAAGCCCCACCTTGTCCAGTTTGGTGGGATCAGTTTAAGGTGTCGCCCACTGATGCAAAGGATTTCTTAGGGTGATCAAAGCCACCTTTTGTGAATGGGATCCATGCCTGTCCTGGCTGGTTAAGGGCAGCCGGGAGACACTGAGGCCGCTGCTGGCGGGAGTGGTCAATGCCTCCTTTAGGGAGGGCAGAGTGCCGGGCTGCCTCAAAGAGGCAGTGGTGCAGCCTCTGCTCAAACACCATCACTTGATGTTGACTCTCTTGACAGCTATCGACCAGTCTCTAACCTTCCCTTTTTAGGGAAGGTTATTGAACAGGTAGAGGCTCAGCAGTTTCAGAAGCATCTGGACCGTGTCCGTTTTCTGGATTCCTCAGAGTCCGGCTTTCACCCAGGCTATGGCACTGAGACTTCACTTGTGGCTTTGGTCGACTACCTCTGCCATGAATTGGATCAGGGTCATGCGACCCTGATGATTCTGTTAGATCTGTTGGTTGCCTTTGATACCACTGATCATGAGATGTTGGTGAGTCGCTTGCCGGAATTGAGCTGGGGTGGACGAGATTGTTCTTGAGTGGTTCCATTATTTCCTGGCCAGTAGAACTCAGTGGGTGGAGCTCGAGGATTGTTTTTCATCTCCCCAGGACTTTTGTGTGGAGTCCCGCAAGGTTCCATTCTGTCCCCTCTCCTGTTCAACGTATATATTAGGGATGTGCGAACACGGTTTGGATGTTTGGAGTTCGGCCCGAACTCGGTCTGTTCAGATATCTTAACCAAACATCCGAACTGAACTCAAAAACGGCCGAACAGTTCAGTCATGTTCGGGTGAGTTCGGATGAGTTTGGGGGACAGGAAAAACGTGACTTTGGGTGGGAAAAACGTGACTGGAAGGGGAAGGCAGCTGAGGAGCAGACTTCCTGGCACGAGGGGTGGAGACCAGGGGTGGTCCCAGGGCCAAATGATACCAATACAAAAAAAATCTTCAAATTCGGTATTGATTTCGGTATTGATAGCGCTATTTTCAGATGTTCGGCTGAGTTCGGCCCAACCGAACTCCGCCAAACCGAACAGCCGAACTCAAACTCAGGTTTTGAACTGAACGTCCGAACATCCGAACCGTGTTCTGTTCGCACATCCCTAGTATATATGTAGCCACTGTGCGAGATCATAAGTTGGTATGGTGTGCGAACAGTATTCTGATGACACCCAACTCTACCTCTCCTTTTCATTCAACCCAGACCCGGCAGACTTGGTGCTTACTCAGTGTCTGGCGGCTGTGGGGGACTAGATGAGGGCGAGCCAACTGAGGTTGAATCCTGACAAAAAGGAGATGATGCTGGTGGGTAAGGTGGTGGGTGTGGCGTCTCCTGTCATTGATGGGGTCCGTCCCCCACTGGTTCCCCAGGTTTGTAGTCTGGGAGTGTTCCTCATTTCTCAGCTCTGCCTGGATGTCCAGGTGGGGGCTGTGGTGAGGAGCGTGTTCCACCAGTTACATCTTGTGCAGTGGCTTCAGACATATGTCTCAGACCTGGCCACCACCATCCATGCCTTCATCACCTCATGACTGGATTATTGTAACGCGTTCTATGTGGGGCTACCCATGGTGACAGTTCAGAGGCTGCAACTGGTACAGAATGTGGCGGCCCCTGACTCTCAAGCCCAATCAGGTGAAAAAATGCACCTGAGAAGAATCCAGAGGCTAGACAGGTGACCATATGTAGGAATGTAACCAAGTCGTAAAGCCCAAAGGCAGGGAGCATGCATCTCCTACATCTGTTATAATTATTCCCATGGGACTACAAATAGGGTTTGGAACACTATGATGTCATGGCACTCTGAAGCAGGCATGGTCATATAAGAAAGGGGGTGGGAGAATCTCTTTGCCCCATGCTCTTTGTGTCAAAGTTTGTTGGAAGACGGTTGCCGAGAGCACATTACACCAGTGCTCCGTTCTCTGCACTGGCTATCTATAGTCTTCTGGGCCTGACTCAAG
Source organism: Sphenodon punctatus (assembly GCA_003113815.1). Taxonomy (NCBI): domain Eukaryota; kingdom Metazoa; phylum Chordata; class Lepidosauria; order Sphenodontia; family Sphenodontidae; genus Sphenodon; species Sphenodon punctatus. Next base: position 3,977,504 of record QEPC01007937.1, read on the forward strand.
GTGTTGGTGCTTACCTATAAAGCCCTACACAGTCTCAGCCCTACCTACCTGCAGGATTGCCTCACTCCCCATGCTCTGGATCAGCCACTACGGTCTGCTGGAGACGCCTTCTCAAAGTTCCCTGAATTGCTTGGGGGACGACCATGGAGATTGTGTTCTCGGTGGCTGCACCTAGGCTGTGGAACTCCTTTCCAGCGGAGGCCCGGGTGACCCCAGACCTCTCCTCCTTTCGACGAATGTCTAAGTTCTGGCTGTTCCACCAGGCTTTTTGTGAGGGAGATAGGGTGAAGGGTGAGGGTTAGAGTGGTGGGGTTTTTTATTTGTTTTTTGTTTTCTTTGACATCCCCCATATGGGTTGTTTTATGCTCTTGTTTTATTTGGATGGTTTATTTATTTTTGTGTTTCATTCATATTTATATTTCTATTTGATTTAATTTTATGATTGTTAGCCACCCTGAGCTGCTTCAGCAAGAGGGTCAGGATATAAAGTATGTTAAATAAATAAATATATTGATGACACTCAACTGTACCTTTCTTTTTCAGCAGACCCAGGTCTGGCAGTCAAGGTGCTTACCTGGTGTTTTGCAGCTGTGGAGGACTAGATGAGGACTAGCCACCTGAAGATGAATCCTGACAAGACGGAGGTGATGTTGGTGAGAGGGACTGAGGGAGTAGTGGCCCCCATCACAGATGGAGTCCGCCCTCCATTGGTCCATCAGGTTCGTAGTCTGGGGGTGCTCCTGGATCTGCAGCTTCACTTTGATGTCCAAGTGGCGGCTGTGGTGAGGGAAGCATTTTGCCAATTACATCTGGTGTGACAGCTTAGGCCGTATGTCTCAGACTTGGACCTAGCCACTATCATCCATGCCTTTATCACCTCAAGACTGGACTACAGCAATGTTCTCTCCGTGGGGCTACCCTTGGTGATGGTCCAGAGACTACAGTTGGTGCAGAATGAAGCTCCAATGCAGCTCTGCAACCTGTATTTCTCATACATGTCCTCTAAAATTTGTATATCTGGCAAATACCCACCTTGTTTTATGCTTTTCAAGCCCACACTGTGGAAGCTTGTTAATGAGGATCATGTGTGAAACTTTGTCAAACCCTTTGTTGAAATTAAGATATATTATGTCCACAGCATTCCCCATATCCACTAAACTAGTTACTCTAGCAAAGAAGGAGGCAGGATTAGTCTGGGATAACATAATCCTGACAAATCCATGCTGGTTACAAGCAATAACTGCATTGTTATCAAGGTGCTTACAGACTGACTGTTTTATAATCTGTTCTAATATTCTTCCCAGATAGTGAATTCAGGCTGACTTGTCTATAATTTCCCATATCCTCCTCCTCCCCCCCTTTAAAGATAGGAACAACATTTGCCTGCCTCGTCTTCTTGCACCCTCCTGTTTTCCAAGAGTTCTCAAATATAATTGGCTGAGGTTCTGAGAGTACTTCAAAAGTTTCTTACAGTATACTATGGTGAAATTCATCCAGCCATGAAGACTTGAATTCATTCAAAGTAGCCAGATATTTTATTTATTTATTTATTTATTTATATAACATTTTTATCCCGCCCCTCCTGCCCTTTCAGGGCAGCCTGGGGTGGCGAACAACAATATAAAAACAATTTAAAACAGTTAAAAATTCATAAAATGCAGGAGAAAAAAACCCAAAAAAATCCCTACCCCACCCTACCCCTACCCCTCGCCAAAGGCCTAGTGGAACAGCCAGGTCTTAAATAAATGTCAAAATGACAGGAGAGTGGGGGCCAACCGAACCTCCTCTGGGAGCGAATTCCATAGCACAGGGGCAGCCACTGAAAAAGATCTAACATCGGTGGCCACCCACCTCGCCCAGGGAACCTCCAAAAAGGCTCCCACGGACGATCTCAAGGGTCGCACGGGCACATGGGGAGTGAGGAGGTCCCACAGATAAGAAGGGCCCAGGCCGTGAAGGGCTTTAAAGGATAGAACCAGCACCTTGAACCTGGCCCGGTGCTTTATAGACAGCCAGTGCAGAGCCCGGAGCACTGGTGTCATGTGCTCCCTGCGGCCCGCCCCAGTAAGGAGAAGGGCCGCGGAATTCTGCACCAGCTGCAGCCTCCAGACCAGCTTCTCGGGCAGCCCCACATAGAGCGCGTTGCAGTAATCCAGCCTCGAGGTGATGAAGGCATGGATGACAGAGGCAAGGTCGGAGTCTGAGAGATACGGCCGAAGCCGCTGGACAAGATGTAACTGCGGAAATGCACTCCCCGCCACGGCCACAACCTGAGATTCCAGGCTGAGCCATGTATCGAGGCGCACACCCAGATATGGCTTAACGACCTCTTTTTCTGTTCTGGCCTGCAGTCTTGCCCCTTCATTGTTAAGACATCTGTTGCCAGGCTTGACACAGATTCCCTTTTCTGTAAAGACTGAGGCAACATAGTAGTCAAGGAGATCTACCTTCTCTTTGTCTCCTAGTAGCGTTTCAGCATCTTCACTGAGCAGCAGACCCACTAGTTATTTATTTTTTCTCTTAGTTCTGACATACTTAAAACACAGGAGTTGCAGAGGGTCAAAATTGTGTGTGTGCCCAAGGGGGGGGGGGGGGGGAGTTGTTTCCTGTGCCCCAAACTTGGTGGTGATGCATCCCTTCTGTCCACCCAACCCCCATCCACCTCTTTTAGGTCCTTGGCTTTGGGCCATCACTGCAGGATGCCACAGTCCTTCAGTTTATGTCTAAAATTAATATTTTTCAAGCACGAGCCAGAGCTGCACTGTATGAGTTATGGTGAGCCATGAAGGGTAATAAGTGCAATAATCCACAATCTGCTTTAAAGTCAAGGGCCCTACTGTACGTTCCTGAAAATATTGACATTTGAAATCCGAACCACATGTGATGCATTAATGTGAAACAGGGGTTACATACTGCTGCTGTCTGCCTTGCAGCCTGGGGAGAGGTCCTTATGTAACGAAGAAGTGAAAGACTTACGAGGGAACCCAATGGACTGTTATCGTGTAAAAATACCACTGGGCTCCAAAGTCAACTGACAGCTGCTCGAGGGTATGCCAGGATGTGTTTGCTTTCCAGCATGCCTGGGAAAGAAGGGGCTCCATTCATGTCCAGCCCTAGTAATCTCATACCTACAACTCAAGAGTGTGTGAATGGAACAGCAACTGGGGCAATCCACTGCTTTTCTTTCCATTCAGTTCTCTAACCTATAAAATCTACCGTAGGAGATCCAAGTGCCTTAAAAAAAACAAGAGTGACCAATTACAGATACTGCTCATGGGCAGTCAAAGGAAACTTTTTAACTGAAGAGGGGCTTCGTTTTGGGGGGGGAGGGTGGGGTCTGTAACTTAATTTCTTGGTAGCCATATATTTTTTATTAATAACCATTCAAATTGTGTATGTTTCAGTCACACATCACAATAGTACTGTGAGTGGCTTTTAACTAGACATAGAGTATACACACTTGAACAATGCCTGGCACTTTTGAAGACATCAAACACGTCTTAGCTCCCTTGGGCCCTGCTCGCCATGTACTGCTGATGCCTCGGCACAGTGGTGAGAACCTAACCAAAGTTAATTAGAAGAGCCTGCTGGCCAAGCCCTCAAGTACCCTGCAAAGGGCTGCATTTTTCCCTTTACCAACTGCAGAGAGCTGTGAGAGCCTGACTCAAAGTTAGCCCCGCCCCTTGTAGAATGATGTCACAAAGTTCTGAAAGGGGTAGGGTAGGGCACCTCCATGTCATGGCATTGCTCCAATGTTCCCTTCCCCTTTTGAGTGTAGCCCTGTCCCTTGCAAAGGCAGAGCTCCATGACATCATAATGCAAGGGGCATGGCCTCTTCCAGCTGCTGCGCCATCCGGCCCAATCGGAGTCTGAGTAGTTCAGGGAAACATTTCATCTGGCCTGGACCGGAGACTTGTGGTGGGGTATGCTCCAGCTGCAGACCTCTAGAATGCTGAGGGGCACTGGATGAGCCTTGGAGGCAGTCCATGTGGCTTCCACTCTGGAGGCTACTCACCTTGCTAGTTAGTACTCCTGCTACCTCAGCTCCTGGAAGGTGTTGCCTTAATAAGAAGTGCTGAATAAGAATATGAAGTGCTGCATCAGGGTATCGGGAGGGTTCCGTTACTGAGACTTGCGTCCAACCAGAAAAGTACATGCTGAAACTCCAGTGAGGTACTAGTAGGGGTACCATTACCAGCCACCTCCATCCAGGCTTGGCCACATTGTTGGGGTGGATCAAAGGAACGGTCATGCCCATTTCTGATGTAACCCCGTCTCTTACAGATCACAACATCATGACACTCCATAGAGTGGGGCCATGTTGGAAAGTTCTCACAGCCCACCCCCTTTCTGACATAGTTGTCCTCGTCATCCTGATTCTCCAGTTTACTAGGGTGCCCCATCTAATCTGGCTAAATCATGATTTACCCCCAAATCTGGATATTTTGGTTCATAGCCTGGAGCCCCAAAGGTGACAACCCTAGTTACTGACAGTGCATGATGTAATGTGTGATGTAACCTCTTTGCAGAATGAGCCTCAGCTAGGGTTTCTTGCCACTTATGCAAATTTTTAAGAAACAATTGTGAAAATACATGTTGCAAGCCCTGCACCTAAGGTGCCAATGCAGGTCCTGCAACATGTATTTTTCATAAGTTTTCCTTAAAAATGTGCATAGGTGGCAACCCTAACCTCAGCACCAGGCTCCGCTGTGTCAGGCTTAAACCCATTCACAGTCTGCAATCCTCTCCTCAGTGGAATCAATGACACAGCTCCAACTGAGCCCATTTTAAGACGTGCCACCGGGCTCGCAGATTTAAATAATCCACAGTTAGAAAAGTTGTGCAGGCTGTGTTTAGATGTGCCATCGCCACTGGAAACCACGGTTTGCACATTCTTTATAAACTGCATTTGTAAAACCTCAATAGTGAGGTTTTACCAATGTGGTTTCAAAAGAATGCATGAGCCATGGTTTTCAATGGTGGCAGCACGTCTAAACACCGCCCGTGCAACATTTCTAATGGCGGTTTAAATCTGTGAGCCTGGTGGCACATCTAAAAGCGCTCTCATTTCCATGGGTGCCATCCTCCCACATTAATCTCCTTCCACTTCTGCCCTGCTGCTTCACTCACAGTGTGATTGTCAAGGCTTTGGGGAGCTCCCTTATCCTTGCCACCCCAAGTTTAATTCTCTAATTCGGGTACCAAAATGTACCTGAAATATTTTCAATTCGGGTTCTGGAAATTCTATGGGTATACCCATTTTTGTGGGTACTAGGTTATAAACAAATACAGAATAAGAGTCATTATGGAACTGGGAAAGAGAACCATTTCTGTCCTGTGGGGTTGCATGGAAGTGGAGGTGTATATGTGTTCAATGGGTCATGAGGGGCCCTCTGTCTTGTGGGGCTTTACAGATCTAGAGTGGGGAGGAGAGTATTTGTGGGATTCTGGAATTCAGGACATCACTCAAAATACAGGACAACTAACATAATGTGAGAAGATGAAATATGCAAACACACCCACCCACCCCTACACAACTCTTGGAGAAGAATTATAGCAGTACCGACCCTCCCCTCCACTGCCAGACACTCCTGGAGGGTGCATGTTGTAGAAAATGGATGAGCTAGGAGGAAAGATCGGACTCCATTTCCCCTGTGTTATCACACTATTGATGTGAAACATCCATTTCTACCTTTTCAGTGGGAGATGAAGCAAATCATCCAACTTTCATTGCCCCTCTGAACTGCATTCAGGTTCAGTCTCCTGTGGCTCAAGAAGGCTGATATAAGAGATCTCCCAGAGCCAGTCACCAGAGCCTCTGCTGCACTGGGAGTCAAACTGGGAACAGCACTCCTCCTTGTAGTATTAGTGGGGGGTGAGGTCCATGCAGGAAGGAGGCACAGGCATACAAACACACTCACCTGCTGTAGCCAGAGTCCACCACCCTCATATCTTTTCTGTGTTCTCTCCACTTCCTCAGAACTGTGGGGAAAGACAAGCCTCTGGTCTCTCACAAATGGAGCCAATTGGTGTAGGAGCAGAGCAGGGTGCCTTCTGTGAGTCAGAGGAGGAAGGGTGCAGCCCAGAGTAAGGGGTGCCCCTGCTGAGAGACAGAGGTCAGCTGTTACCTCATGAGTTGTAAGCAGCAAACCTTTTCCTTCCCAGGGCAGGGGATACCTTGAAAGATAGCACAAGCTCTGAGGGCTGCACAGAAGTTTGGGGCAAGGGTGTTAAGAGGCACACTCAGGAGGAGGAGAGTCCATGAACAAGTGCCATGAATGTAGGCCCTCATCTCTGCTCCCTTACTAGTCTGAGCCCAGTCTTGCAGTGCTTGGGTGTAGGAACTGGACCAAAGGGTCAGATCCAGAAATAGGAAACAGTGGGATGAAATACAAACAAGCCATAGGCTGCATTTGATTCCCAGGTCTGAAGTCCCACCCACCCCCCGCCCCCACCACTGCTGTGGGGCTCCAGCAGGCTCCCTTGCCTCTGCCTCCTCCAGGCTCCATATTGTGCATGTGCAAAATGGAAGCGATGCTGTCACTGCCATTTTGGGAAAGGGTGCACATGCAGAGAATGGCCCTGCAATCATTTGCCTATGCGCAGGGTTTTTAAATATTTGTTTTAATTATTGTTAAGTTTTTAATGAATTTAAATGTGGACCCGTAAATATGAATCGGTAATTAAATCAAAAAATCCCCCTCTTCCCCCCAAGACAAAATGGAATTAAAACAAAATGGAATTCCATCTGGTGTCTTCACCCACCCCCCACCCCCCTATTGACATTAGAAAAAATGAATCTGAGACTGCTTTGCCATCTGACACCCTTCTCCTTTCCATGTAATGCATAACGTTCAGCTCAGGAAGAACAGACCCTCTGTGCTCACTGAGTCACTATGCACCTACCAAGGTTTAAACAGTCAAGTTGATTGTTGTATTTTTTTCTTACGAGTGACAAATTCACATTACAATTGTGTATAGCATTAGTGTGCAACTGTCTTTTTCCATGTTAAATTAATTTTGAAATAATTGTTACTTACATTTTTGATGAAATGGTATAGTTGCTCAAACCATGAACAAATTGTGCTCTCTGAATCACTTATTAATTGCCTATCAAAGGACATGGGAAATTGGACACTTTACTGGTTACCATTGCATCCAGGAATTTCCCCTGAATGATCTGGCAACCCTGTTCCCAGAGTCCAGCTGCCCCCCACCATACCCATTCATGGGGCTGAAGGAGAGAGAACCCAATTTTCCCTTCCGTATCCAGAGGCCAGAAGCAGCAGGAAGTGATCCTCCTACTGGGCAGGCAATATTGCTGCACTGACACGCCAAGTTCCAGATACAGAGAAGAAGGAAAGGGCAGCTGCAGTGCTGAAAGTTGTCTTGGTGAGCACCAGAACTTGGGTGAGTCTGGGAGGGTATGGAGCTTCAGGCTGAGTCATGGGGAGGGGGTGGTTAGCTCCACCCCATCCAAACGCTATAGCACCTGTGTTGCCACCTATTAGTCAACACACCTATCCAGGTCCTGTCAGGCCAAAGTCAGGATCACATTGGTCAGAACCATAAGGTTCAGAGTCAAACCAGGGTCAAACTCAGGGAACTGAGTCTCGTCAGGAACCAGGAATGCCAGTAGTGGACTGAGGGATTTATAGTACAAAAGCAGCTAGGCTGTATTCGGTGGAACAGCGGATCAGAAGCGAGACAGCCAAAACAAAATCAAGAAGCAGTAGTCAGCAACCAAGGAGTCACACCAGGTGGTCAGGCAGAATCAAGAAGTGGGAGTCAGAGCAGGGCAGGAACCGATAGCAAGATCAGCAGTTTACCCTTTTTTCTATAGACTCTGAAGGGAGTTTTGGCAGGCTGGTATTTGGGGAATGACTTTAGAATCAGCACTCTCGGAATATCAGTCAATAATCACATCTTTAGGGCAGAACAATTAGGGTAGGGTTAAAAGTGACGGTTGCCCTGGACCTCTCATATGTAGGAGGCATGTTGTGGTGACCAGAGAGATCCCTCAGCCTCCTCTTTCTATCTACAGGAAGCAGGTGACTAGGGTACAGAGCTCCCATCTCTCAGTTTTGAAGGCGGCGGCTAAGGATCACCAACACGACCCATATATCAGCCACAGGGAAATAGTTAATCTGTGACAGAGGGTAGACTCAAAATCCATTCATACCAGGCCTCTGAAAGTCTTTAAATGGCCTCGTATCTAGGAATGGGCTGCTTCCTGGGTAGTGAGCTCAAATGGTGCTTCCTTAGAGGTTAGTAAAGGGTGTGTATGTGTTAAATGTTAGCGCAGTGAGCAGTCCTTGTGAAGGATAAAGAAAACCAACTAGGAGCACAACCAGGATAATCTTTGGGAGTGGGGAGGTGCTCTGGCCCCACTCCCTTGGTTATACCCTGCTCCAGTCCCCTCAGTGCATGTTTTCTTTTCTTACCCCCCACCCTTGTACTTTGTTTCTCAGAGTGGGTGGTGTCGGGAAAGGGATAGGTAGGGATGGGTGAACAGAATGCGGTTCGGATGTTCAGTCGTTCGGTTCGAAACCCGAGTTCGGGTTCAATGGTTTGGTTCAGCCAAGTTCGGTTTGGCCGAACTTGGCCGAACATTAAAAAATAACAAAATCAAAAGTGAAACCTAGATTTTTGCCCTGGAAAGACCTTTTTTCCTGCCCCGGAACTCATCCAAACACGACCGAACTGTTCGGCCATTCGAGAGTTCGGATCGGACGTTCGGTTTGGATGTCTGAACAGACCAAGTTTGCGCCAAACTCTGAACATCCGAACCACATTCGCCCATCCCTAGGGATAGAGAGTGTGCCTCACACTCCCCATCCCTTCCCTATTGCCATTGGTTGCTCAGTGCTGTCTCTTGTTTCCACTTCACTCTCCCTGGTTCTACCTGTATGGCATACACCACCCACACTGAGAAGCACACAGTACCTGATTGAGTTGGGGGCTTGGGCTTGGGAGGGACAGGAAATGTGTGCGCTCAGGGGTTGGAGGGCACAGCCAAGGGAGGAGAAGCTCAGGCTCACAGAGCCCCCCTGGCCTTTGGTTGTGCTCCAGAACCAACCTTGTTGCCCGACTGTAAAGAGACCATTTTGAAACACAGAAACGCTTCAGCCGCTCTGATGTTCTTGGTCAAAATATTGAACCAATTAGTGAACCATATTGTGAACAGCTCAGAAACAGCAACTCAGACAAAAATGTGTCCCCTGGCAAGCTTCAGAGCAAAGAGAATTTTTTTTACAACAAAGTCATCAGGCTGGACCATTAAAAAAAAAAAAAGACTTGTTTTCAAAGGGGAGTGTGGACTAGTGGTTAGAAGGCAGGAAATGGCATCTTTGCTGGGGTTCTAGGTTACCTTCTGGCATAGAGAGGTAAATTGAAGTAGCTACTTTGATTTAATTAAATCAGAGTAACTACTCCACTTTGGTAGTGTTCAGGCAAACAACATAAACTGAAGTAGTACGACGACAAGCTGCCCTGTAGCTGTGATTTAATGATCTCTGAACCAAAGTCACACCCCTCACACTGAAATATAGTTAACTGAAGGGAAGTACATACTCCTGATTTTTCAAGAGGGACACACTTCTCTTCCTACTCCTGAATAACAGTGGCTTCATACTCTGTTCATGCTTCAGGAATAAAACTGAAGTAAGGTGCAACTACATCAAATTAACTGTTTGTTGGAGCATGGCCTAGTCCTGACTTTCTCACCAGATGCCCTCATGAAAGCCATTTAAGCACAATAGTTCTGGATATTTTAGATCCAACATGCCACTGCCAACCCTCAACATTTTTGTGAACCCTTATATTATAATAATTTGTATATTTTATTTATTTATTTATTTATTTGTTTGTTTGTTTGTTTGTTTTGTTTTATTTAGTGATTTGTATCCCACTCCCTCCAGCCCTACGGCAGCTCAGGGCAGGTCAGAAGATATTTAAAAACAACTTATAAAAACAATTCATAAAGGGGATTACTAAAACAATAAGAACAACATCAAGGAGGTAAAACCACTGGTAACACCCCACCCCCCCCTTCTTCCCCTCATCCCCCAAAGGCCCAGATGAACAGCCAGGTCTTACAGGCCCAACAAAAGGCCAACAGGCTGGGAGCCATAGCACACACACACCCACCATGGCACTCAGAGTGTTTCACACAGAATTAATTAAGACAACTTTTAATCCTCACAACCACCCAGTGAGGTAGGTTAGGCTGAGGGAATATTGTGACTGGCCCAAGGTCACCAAGTGATTTTCTGGGTAAGGCAAGACTTAACCTCCCACTACTTCCTGGTCTAGGTACTGTGTACTTAGCCACTACACCACACTGGCTGAAGAGGGCCACCACCTAGCACTTGGTCATTGCCGCTGGCCATGGCTGCACACTGCGAGGGACTTGATACCTGTTGGTGCCACAGCTATCTCTGGGCCAGGGGCTGCAGCTGGCACAAGTTCATTACAGCCATCCCCTGACTGCGTCTCTCCTTGGAGACCACCTCAGTGTCAGTGTAGCCCAAAGCGTGCTTGGTTGTAGCCACGACCAATTCTGTGTGCCATGGTCTCACAACCACAGCTTGAGTGTCACTGATGAAACAGCTTTGTACCTCGGTTTCCTGTTCTGTATTCTGGAAATGATTTCATTGTCAATTTTATCCATATCACAACATGGGTGTGAGTCTCTCACTCTTCTAATGTCCTCTAAGAGACTCAGACACAAGCCTAATTATCACCATCTTGCTTCCTGTTGGGAATTTTTATTAATGGTTAGAAAAACAAAACCCCAAAAGCAGCTTGAATTGTTAGTAGCAACAGCTTAGTAGTAATCAACACCTTGGAGATTGTTTCTGGATTAAAATAAACTACTTTATTGAGAAGTACATTGTGATAGGAAAGGCCTATCCCTAGTCTTACTAGCTAGCTGCCACCAGCATGGTGGCCAGACATGTTGAAGGTCAGAGAGAGAATTTAGGAATGATGGAGAATGGTCAGGAAGAAGGAGGAAGTCCAAATAGGAACTTCCTGGGCACATCCCACCTGGGAGGGGGGCTTAGAAGCAGAGATCAGGAAAGGTTAAAGTGACACACACACTAACTCACTATCTCTACTCCCAAATGCCCCTAGTGGTCATTAGGGTTTGTTGGTGCAAAAGGTGATGTCATCTGGAGCTGTTTTTCCAACACCCCTTCTCATCGCCTGTCGCACCGGCTCACGACTCCCATTCGCTCACGTAGCATCTGGAATCGATTCCTTGGTAGTGGCTTGGTCAGTCCATCTGCCACCATTTCTTCAGTTGGGCAATACTTCAACTCAATTAGCCCTTCTTCCTGTGCCTCTCGAACATAGTGGTACTTTATGTCAATGTGCTTCGTTCGAGACTTGGACTTCTCCATTTGTGAGAGCTTAATGCAACTCTGGTTGTCCTCAAACATCGTGGTAGGCTTTGGCTCTTCAATTCCAAAGTCCAACAGCAGCTTGTGTATCCACACAGCTTCCCTGCATGCTTCACTAGCTGATATGTATTCTGCTTCTGTTGATGAGAGTGTAACAAGTGACTGCTTCCTGCTAGTCCAACTTATGGCTCCATCTCCATAGAGAAACAGGTGTCCACTGGTGGACTTGCGATCAGCTATGTCTTCAGCCCAATCTGCATCCATGTATCCCACCAGTCTAGGGTTGCTGCTTACTGGAATCTTCAATGCGTAGTACACGGTACCCTTCAGGTATCTCCCCAGTCTCTTGACTGCAGTCCAGTCATTCTTGGTTGGGGCACTTACTTTCCTGCTTAAGATTCCCACCGCTGTGGCAATATCTGGCCTTGTCACTGTGGCTATGTACAAAAGCTTGCCAATCGCTTTTCTGTACTGGTTGTTGCCTGCCAGAGGCTCATCATCTTCCCTTTGTTTCAGGAAATTGACATCCATTGGTGTTCTGACCTCATTGGCATCTGTCAGTCCCAGACATTCCAAAAGATCCTTGATCTTTGCTTTCTGGTTGAGAAGATAACTTCCATCTTCTTCTTTTTCTATTTGAATGCCAAGGTAGTGTGAGATGCTTCCAAGTTCCTTCACCTCTACTTCCTTGTTTAGGTGCTCAACAATCTCGTGACTGTCTTGCTCCTGTTCACAACAGATGATCAGATCATCAACATAAGTCAGGATATAAGTCCACTTATTGTCTCTGAATCTTGAGTACAGGCAGGGGTCAGCTTTTCCTTGCGTGAACCCTTCCTTAAGCAGTAGCTGATTCAGTTTCTCATTCCATGCTCTAGCTGCTTGCTTCAAGCCATAAATGCTCTTCTGGAGTTTGCATACAAGCTTCTCCCTTCCAGGTTGCTCGAAGCCTGGTGGCTGCTGCATATAGATGTCTTCCTCAAGTTCTCCATTCAGGAATGCAGTTTTGACATCTAAATGGTTAACATGCATCTTTCTGGAAGCTGCTATGCTAAGTAGTGTTCTGATGGAAGTGTGCTTGACAACTGGTGCAAATGTTTCATCATAGTCTTCTCCATATATTTGGGAGTATCCCTTGGCTACTAGTCTGGCTTTGTAGCGCTGTACATCCCCTTCTGCATCTTGCTTGATTTTGAAGACCCATTTGCAACCTACAGGTTTTCTTCCAGCAGGTAGTTCCATAAGTGTCCAGGTTTTGTTCTTGTGTAGAGATTCAATCTCTTCCTTTGCTGCTTTCCTCCATTTTTCAGCTTCATGGGTTGGCATCCTGTCAACATCCTTCCATGTGCTGGGTTCTTGCAGCTCTGCACTTGTGGTGAGGTAGGAGTATTTCAAGGGTGGAACTCCTTTGTTGGACCTCTGTGAGCGCCTGGGTTCTGGCTCAGCTTCTGTGACCCCTTCTGAATCTGCAGCTTCTGTAACCCCTTCTGAATCTGCAGCTGGTTCTGGTTCACAGATTGGCATTTGGTAGCTGAAGGCCTGCTCACTTGGTTCCTCTTGCATCTGGATCCTTGGCTCCAGGTCTGGTAATTCACCTTTGGTTGGTCTGTGTCTTTCATCAAAGTACACAACATTGCAAATTTCAATATTACCAGTTTCAACATCAAGAATTCTGTATCCTTTGCCTCCTAAAACATATCCACATAAAACTCCTTTCTTGCTTCTGCAATTCAACTTGTTTCTCTTTGCCTTTGGTATATATGCATACACATCACAACCAAAAACTCTGATGTGATTTAGGCTAGGCTTGTGTCCAAACCACAGTTCAAATGGAGTTTTCTCTATGGCTTTAGTTGGCAATCTGTTCTGCAGATAGCTGGCAGTCATCACTGCTTCTCCCCAGAACTTGCTTGGCAAACTTGCATCTTTCAACATACATCTTGCCATCTCCATTAGGGTTCTATTTTTCCTTTCTGCAACACCATTCTGCTCAGGAGAGTATGGGGCTGTAGTCTCATGCTCAATTCCCTGTTCTCTCAGAAAGGATTTCATTTCGTTTGAGGTGTATTCGCCTCCATTGTCTGACCTTAGTCTCTGAGGCTTTCTCCCAAACTTGTTGCTGACCAATGCAACATACTCTTTAAACTTTTCAAACACTTGACTTTTCTCTCTCAAAGTGTAAACATAGGCAAATCTTGAGAAATCATCAATAAAAGTAACTATGTACAGGTTTCCTCCAATGCTCCTTTGCAGAGGACCTGATACATCACTGTGAATCAACTCTAGAGGGCGCTGAGACTTTCTCTCCTCTAGCTTGTGGAAAGCTGGCTTAACACTTTTTGCAGAAATGCAACATCCACATTTGTCTAAGTTCTCAGTACACAGTTTCAGTTTAAAGTCTTTAATTAAATTCCTCTTCTCAAGTTGGCGAATTGAATTAACATCTCTATGTCCCATTCTGCGATGCCAAGTTTTATCACAGTCTCTGTGGGTGCACTTGAGATTGCTTGCTAAATTTGCATTTTCACTGACACTATGGACTTCAAAGAGCTCACTATCTCCCAGAGATGCATACAGGATTGAGTCACCATCTCTTGTTACAAGGCAATGATCATCCATGAATTCAAACTTGCAGCCATTTTTCACTCCATATTTCACAGAAATTAAATTGTTTTTCAACGAGGGCACATACAGAGCCTTATGTATGATTACTTGTTCAATTTCACCATCTGGGAGCTTACAAAATATTTTTGCTTGACCACGCCCTTCTGAAAAGACCTTTCTCCCATCTGCTAGAGAAATAGGTACTTTGTGATCCAATTCAATTTCTGAAAACATTTCTATATCCTTGAGGAGATTTTCAGTTGCTCCAGAATCAATATAGATCACATCATCTTTTACTTTTGACATGGCGTTAAAACCTTTAATTTTCTCTTTCTCCTTCTGTTTAGAGCTAGCAGTTTTCTCCAGGCTCTCTGTCTGGCTCTTAATGGGTGCTTTAGATTTCCCCATTGTCTTGGCACTTGGGCAATTAACACGTAGGTGTGTTTCACTACCACAGGAAAAACATCCTTTCTTTACTCCTTTCTTTGAGCTAAAGGCTGTAACTTGATCTGTAGAGGTTTGCTTTGCCCTTTTGATAAAGCATTCATGCAACTTGCTAGATAGATAGTCCAATTCAATAACTTTATCTGAAATATCTATAGCAGTTTTCAAATATTCATAAGAAGCTGGTAAAGAGTTCAAGACAAAAGCCACAATCCCAGTGTCTCCAATATCTATTCCCAAAACCTTCAGTCTTCTTGCTAGGCATTGTATTTCACTTATATGCTCAGTAGGATTTTCATTTTCTCTGAGTTTCATATTGCACAGTCTCTGTATTATAGAGATGGCTTCGCTGGGGCTCTTTCTGTTATAAAGAGTTTCCAGCCTTTTCCAGATTTCACTGGCTAAAGTAACATTTTCAAAATGTATAAACAGCTTAGGACTTACATTGATTCCTAGAATCCCAAGAGCTTTTTCATTTTGTCTGTCCCAATGCTTTTGTTCAGCTCCTGCAGCCGTTGGTCTTTCTGTTGTTAGCACCTCATAAAGACCTTGACTCTTCAAGCAAGATTGCATGAGGAAACTCCACTCTTTGAAATTCGCTCCTTCCAGCTTTGGAATGTTGAAGTTCCCTTGAGTTTTCTCCATGCTGCTTGTCTTGTTCCAAAACAAAAACCAGGTACAAAAATAAGCTGTGCTTTTCTCCAACGAGATTCAATTCGAATTCCAAAAAATCTGTTAGGATCTTCAGGAGGATTCTGGGCCCATAACCCTATGTTGGGAATTTTTATTAATGGTTAGAAAAACAAAACCCCAAAAGCAGCTTGAATTGTTAGTAGCAACAGCTTAGTAGTAATCAACACCTTGGAGATTGTTTCTAGGTTAAAGTAAACTACTTTATTGAGAAGTACATTGTGATAGGAAAGGCCTATCCCTAGTCTTACTAGCTAGGTGCCACCAGCATGGTGGCCAGACATGTTGAAGGTCAGAGAGAGAATTTAGGAATGATGGAGAATGGTCAGGAAGAAGGAGGAAGTCCAAATAGGAACTTCCTGGGCACATCCCACCTGGGAGGGGGGCTTAGAAGCAGAGATCAGGAAAGGTTAAGTGACACTTACACTAACTCACTATCTCTACTCCCAAATGCCCCTAGTGGTCATTAGGGTTTGTTGGTGCAAAAGGTGATGTCATCTGGAGCTGTTTTTCCAACACTTCCAAAGCCTTGTTAGGAAGCAATATCGGCCTCTTGCCTACAGCTTCGTTTGTGAATCAAGCTTGGGTGCCGTGGGCCTTGCTTAGACAAATTGCTCAGGCATCTCTAGGTGTGAAAGAACTGCCCAACAAGATCAGACTCAGAGCAGTGCCTCATGGAGCACAGCACCCTAACAGGAGGCAGAAAGCTTCTTTTGTAGCATCCCTCAGTTAATAAATCCTATGCTTGTTATTTTAAAATGCATCACCGTTTTAAAATCATTTTATTTTTTCCTTCCTCTGAGGAATAGACCATTACAACCAGGATGGAGTGGACGGGTGATGAAATGGAGTTTATCCCAGAGGCTGGGGGAGGGCGATGTGTCTTGCTCACACAGTGGGTAAAAACAGATGGCGTGGTGGCTTCCCAGCCTAGGCCAGGAAACCGCAGCTGACATGACCTGGGTTGGGGAGGGGCACTGGAAAAAACACACCTACAGCCGGAGAGCCATCCCAGTGCTCGCATGGCCTGGATAGGGCAGGAAGCGAAACAATTCTGAGGGCGCCTGGCCCTGCCTCCACCTTGCTCCCAGCGCCCCACCCCTGCCCCGTGGCGTGTATGGTGGAGCTAAACACATGTGCTAGCACGTGTTGAGATTTTCTGAGGATGCAGCCCAAGCTAGCTACCAGTGCTTACCCACCTCGGAGTAGTCTCGGGCTAACTTGGTGGCATGTAAATAGATGTGCTGGTGGACCGTGGGCCACAGCAGGCCAAAGCAGACCACCATCACGTCTGTTTGTATCCATAATTGCTCACACACAAATGATCTCCGTTAGTGCTGAAAAGAAGATCCATGTCCCTTGATTTCATCCAATTTAAACTGTATCTGTTAAAATGGATAATTAATGACTGCTGTTTGGTTCCATCTGTGCCAGATATCTGTTTGGGGGTTTTGTGTCTTTTTTGGGGGGAGGGGTGTTATTTGGCACTCCGGATATTCAGTTGTTCAGTTTCTTCATTCAACTATTTGTGCAGTAACTGAAAATAACCCAATATTCAAATACCTGGACTAGAGAATAACCAAACAGTAAAAAAAAACCCCCACAAATACCAGATAGGTGACTATCAAAGATATCATTTGGATATTTGTAGGACTAACCAAAAATATGAATATCATCTGTGAATACAAAGCCCACTATTCATTTTATCAATAATCTCCATATTAGAGGACAAGAAAGAATTTCCTGCAGGTGAGATTGGCTGGCTGAGGTGGTTGCCTTACCCTGCAGCGTAGGGTGTGGCTCTATTGTTTGGGTCATCTGTATCTCCCAAAATAAACTTCCTGCCATTACAGGGGTCTCAATCCTTGGTGCACCAAGTGCAGGGCATCAAACAAAATCAGAGGTAGTTGGATTTATGGCACACATGATCTACTTGATCCACACATCAACCTCAAGCAATCTACCAAGGCCTCAGCAACTGATCTCCGAAATGGAGACGAATGCTGAACTTTTAAGTGAGCCTTCCCTGCTGCACTGATAAGAGCTCTCTTAGCCTGTCTCCTGCCCTGAGATACTTTCTGGTCTTCTCTCCAGAGGCAACATCTGTGAGGTTGGTTCCCTCTCTATACTACGATCTAGTGCAGACTATCTTGTGATCCATCAGTAAATCATGATCTATCTTTCTCTTGGATTAGATGATGGGATGGTCCTTTCTTATAGGGCCAGAAGGGAACTTATGAGTTGTCTAGCACAATCCCCTTCACAGCAGCAGTATTCACTACATCTAAAAAGTCTCTGACCGATGAACTCATCAACAGGGATCCTAGACATCCATTTGCCATGGGAAAACACAGAATTTGCATTTTTATAAAGAATCTTCAGACCACAGTCCAGCTGTCCCCTTGTGCCTGCATAAGGGCAGCACTAGTGCCCTTGCGCTGTCAGACCCCCTTATCTCTGGGCACTGCATGCTGCATATACCAAAGGAACCAGCCTAATGCTGGTGCCTGGAGTAGGTTAAGCCCCACCCCCCAGCCAGCAACAATGGTCACGCCCCCTGCACCAGAGATATAGAACTTTAAGCAAGTGCTACCAGGCACCCCAGCACTTCACAAGGTTGCCATGGCACTTGGGGCCTCTTTGTGCATGCCCCGACAGTGTCCAGTGGACTGGTGGAAGAGGTGAGAAGGGAGCCTGAAGGGGCATAAAGTGTTGGGGGGGGGACGGGTACAGGTATCAAGACACATAGGAAGGGTACTTGGGAAGCACTGCAGTATTGGCAGGGGGTATCAGGGCACATTAGAGGAGTGGGGGGAGCTGCTGTTGGGGGCCTTGCTGGGACCGTGCTGTGCTGCTGACTGTCTTCTGGACCTGGGCTGTCCACCCCACCCCCCCAGCTAGGGTTGCCACCTTGGTCGTTTTTTACCTGGCACTTCCATTTTGGCCTATGGGAGTGTCAGGTAAAAAACCACCACAGGCTACTCCCCAGCTCCCATAAAAAGGAGCTCCCTGTCCTACAGGTGTCTGAGGAGTGGGGGGAGCTGCTGTTGGGGTCCTGCTCAGACTGTGCTGTAGGGATGGGCGAACAGATTGCGGTTCGGGTTCGGCCGTTCAGTTTGGCTCCGTTCAGTTTGTCCGTTCGATTCGTCCGTTTGGTTCAGCTGCATTCGGTTCGGCCGTTCAGTTCGGCAGTTCGGCTAGTTCACCGAGTTCGGGTTCGGCTGTTCGGTTTGGTCGTCCGAACAGGCCGTTCGGTTAGGCTGTTTGGCTGTTCGGTTTGGCCGTTGGCCATTTGGGAAATGTTGCTATGGGTGTTTTTTTGTTTTTTATATGGTTTTTTGGTTTTTTATTGGGTTTTATATGGTTTTATTTTTTTAAAAATTTGTTTTTTGGTTTTTATATGGGTTTTTAAAAAATCTAATATTATATCTATTTATCAACACTAAATCTAACTGCTATTAACTATTCTAAATGCTATGAACTAAATGGATTATCTAATGAGTACACAGACCTACTCCTACAAACACTAAAACTAAATCACTAATGCTAAGCTAACTCCTACAACTATCTATCTATCTATCTATCTATCTATCTATCCCCCCCATCCCATATCCATATAAATATATATATACATATATATGGGATGGGGCAGAATCACAAACAGAAGAGGAGTCTGTAGTGAAATACATACATTACATACTCAATGAGTCTGTACAGTGCATAACACAAGGTTTCAGTTTATGGTTTAAGTTTCATTTCATTACAAAACTGAAATGAAACTTAAAGCAATCTAAAAATCCTACTCAACGCCTGCTGTTCAGGAACAGTGACTAGCTCAGAAGGTGATGGGAAGAGGGGAGGCAGATAATTAGTTTTGTTTCTTGAAAGCGTCTCCACCCCTGGTGCCCGGAAGTCTGCTCCTCAGTGACTGACACCTCCCTGTCATGTTTGACCTTCCAGTGAACATTTTTTTGCCACCCGAACTCACCCTAATGCAATCAGAACTGTTCGGCCATTTTGCTGTTCGGTGTTCGGTTTGTTCAGTATGTTCGTTTTGTGTTCGTGTTCGATCGTCCGAACAGGCCGAGTTCGGACCAAACTCCGAACTGCCGAACCGCGTTCACCCATCCCTACTGTGCTGCTGAACATCTTCTGCACTTGGCATCTCCCCAGCTCCCATAAAAAAGAGCTCTCTGCCTGGCGGCCGTTTGCAGGCTGTTCATGGGCCTGTTTGGGGTCTGGGTCAGAGAGTTTGTTTGTTTGTTTGTTTGTTTGAAACTTGTTTGAAAATTGTTTTTAGGGTTGGTTGGGGGAATGGGTGGGTTGGATTGTCATGGGTGGAGAGAGTGTTCTGCCCCCCCCCCCCGAGAGTGGTACAGGCATAAAGGAAGAGGGTGGGAGTGTGCCATGACCTCCTGTGAGAGGGGAGGGTACAGGCACAGGGGAAATTGGTGGGAGGGTGTGCCATGGCCCTCATGTGAGAGGGTGTATGGGCACAAGGGGAGAGGAGGAGAAGGAATGCCATGCTGGGTATGGGCATAGGGGAATGTGGTGGGAGGAGGTGCTGAGGGGGGTATAGGCACGAGGCAAGAGGTTGGGAAGACATGCCATGGACCCTGTGTGAGGGGAAGAGGGCAGGGAATAGTGCCATGAATCCCGCCCCCTGTGAGTACACAGGCATGGGGGAAGAGGGTGGGGTTGGGGGCTTTTCCCGCCTGCTGCTTCCACCACTCTGTCTCTGGGGGTACTGGGCTTGGGAGACACTCTCTGGCTACCCACCTCCCTGGCCCTTGTGGGCCCTTCTGGGGGGTTGTGGATTGACAATGTGCTGTGGGGGGAGCTTATTTGGAGGAGGTAGGAAAGGGAGAGTTCATTTGGGTCATGTTGGGCATGGGGAGAATGGCGGAGGGAGGATAAACCACCAGGATTATCAAGGGAGACACTCAGTGTCTGTCCCTGTGTCCCCCCACCCCCACCTCCTGGTTTCATGATATTTGGGGGTTCAGGCTGGTAGGGCCCCTGATCTGACATTGATGCTGCTCAATGCAAGGTCTGAAGCTAATAAAACATTAACCATCTGTGATCTTATTCAGGATGAAGCTGCCGACCTTATCTGCATTACAGAGACCTGGATGGACAAGGCATCTGGACCAATTTTGTCCCAGATAATGCCAGACAGGTACTCAGTGTAGTATCAGCTTCAGGTCAGGGGCTGGGGGTGGGCAGAGTGGCTGTGATCTGTAAAGAAACCTTGTCCTTTTGGAGGTATTTGTTGCCTGACTTGTCCAATATGGAATGATTTGGCAGGGGATAGACTGGGGATCCTGCTGGTGTATTGACCACCCTGCTGCACTGCAGACTCCCTGTCTTCTGGAGCCAAGCTTGTCTCGGAGGTGGTGCTGAGATCACCCATACTTATTGTCTTGAGTGATTTCAATGCTGAGGCTGGCCTTTCAGGGGCAGAGCAGGTGTTCATGACTGTCATGACAACCATGGTAACATTCAAAGTAATATCTGATCCGACACATGAGGCCTGATGCACATTGGATTTTACATTTTCCAGCAGCCTGGGAGAATGCGTTCCAATTATTGGCGGTGTTGTTATAACACCGTTGTCATAGTGGGAGCACTGCCTTCTCAGGGCCCAGATTCCTGCCTTTCTATGTCCTCGTTGGCGTGATGGAGCCATTAGGATGGTCCACCCTCAGAGACTAATGGGTCCAATTGGTTTCCAGAACTCTCTGGGAGATTTTACCTACGGACCTTGACAACTACTCTGTCGATGATCTAGTTGCTTTATGGAATGACATCTTGACTATGGCTATTGACATGGTTGCACCCAGGCATTCACTCCCACTGCTGCAGCAGCACATGTCCCCCTGGTAGGACCTGAGGTGGTTGAAGCAGAAGGGTAGGTGGTTAGAGCGCAGGTGGCACTCAATTCATGCTGAAGCTGACTGACTGCAACATAGACTGTTTTTTAGGAACTATGCTGTGGCTGTGATGGCAGTGAAGAAGGTTTTCTTCTCTGCTATCATTGTGTCTTCAAGTTCTTGTCTGGCAGAGCTGTCTCCACCAGGAACCAGAATCATCTACTGCCCCCTGTGACATTTTTATTAACTACTTTGCAGACAAAATTGCTCATATTCACCATGACTTTGGGGCTGCCATTTCTATTGCAGGTGGTGATGGGTGATTGCTTGTCATCACCCTGGGACTTCCCCTGTGGGGTTCCATCTTGTCTCCCCTCTTGCTTAAGTTGTATATGAGGCTGCTGGGCAACATCATTCAGAGGTTCGGTGTGGATTTTTGTGATTATGCTGATGACACTCAGCTTTTACCTCTCTTTTTCATTCGACCCAGCTCCTGAAGTCTTGGTGCTTACCCATTGTCTGGCTGTGGTTGGGGACTGGATGAAAGTGAGCCGCCTCAGGCTGAATCCTGACAAGACTGGGGTAATGACGATGGTGGACTGCTCCTGTAACTTGTAGAGGATTGGAACGCCTGCTGTTGATGGTGTCTGGCCCCCTCTGGTCACTCAGATTTGCAGTCTTGGAATGATTCTGCACCTGGACCATCAGGTTGCAGCTGTGGCCAGGAGCTATTTTCATTTTTACCAACTCCATCTGGTGAGGAGGATGCAGCCTTTTCTCTCCAATTTGGACATTGCCACCATCATCCATGCTTTCATTACTTTGAGGCTAGACCATTGCAATGTAGTCTACATGTGGCTGCCTTTGGTGACTGTTTGGAAGCTGAAGCTGGTGCAGAATTTGGTGGCCTGGCTTCTCTCTGGGATGGGTTGCCAGGAGTACATTACGCTGGTGCTTCAAAGTCTGCACTGGCTACCTATAGTTTTCTGGGCACAATTCAAGGTGCTATTTTTTACTTTTAAAGCCCTAAACAGCCTGGGCCCCATATATCTGAAAGATCACCTGTCCTACCATGCTCCATCACGGCCCCTGTGGTTGGCCAGGATCACCCTCCTGCGGATTCCAGCTGTTACTCTTGACCATGGCATGGGTGTGTGTAGGGGGGCATTCTTGGTCAGTGCTCTAGTGTTGTGGAACTCCCTTCCCACGGAAGTTCACTTGAGCTCGAGTCTGAGCAACATCTGGAGGCAGTGCAAAATGTTTTTGTTTGGTAAGGCATTTGGCAGGCTGGGATAAGGATTTGGGTTGGTTGCGGGGATTGTGTGCAGTTGGAAGTTAGGAAGTAGGGATGGGAGAACATAACCGAGTTCGGAAATTTGGTTCGGTTCGGTTCAAAAATTGAGTTCAGTTCGGATGTTCGGTTTAGTCGACCGAATTATTTGAGTTCGGTCCAAACGTCCAAACAAAGTTCAAAAATTCAAACCCCATTGAACTAAATGGAATATTATCTTATAGGGATGGGTGAACAGAACCTAGTTCGGAAATTCAGTTCAGTTTGAAAATCGAGTTCGGTTCGGTCGACCAAACTGGTCGAGTTCAGTCTGAACTCCGAACTTCCGAACCGCATCCACCTATCCCTATTAGGAAGTATTGTCTGAGGGTATGGAGTAAGGTTTCTGGGGGATTGGAATCGGATTTTTATAAACGTTAGGAGTTTTTATTGATTGTAAGCTGCCTTGAGCTGTCATGGGAAGGGTAGCATATAAGTTTAAATTAAATAAATAAATAAATAAATGGAGCAAGGGAGCGAGCTTGGCTCTTACCAGGGTGCAGGATGATGGCTGAGAGACTGGAGAGCAGGCTATGTGTTCTCTGCATGTGTAGGGCTATCCTGCACCCACCTGCATTCTGCTCCTGAGCATCCCAGTAGTTCTCCTGCACACTAGTAAGACTTGGCTCGACTCCTGCTCCTCTGCCTCCTATCGTGCCCACCCACCCTCAGGATAGCAACGACCTCTCCTCCCCATTCTTCCCTGATGGTTCCTGCCCCGTCTCCCAGGTATGTGCTCCGGTTCATAACTGCTGTAGCCGGCACAGGCTGTTAGGTGGATTTGGCGCAGTTTGTGCTAGTGCACACTTGCTCA
Organism: Sphenodon punctatus; assembly: GCA_003113815.1. NCBI lineage: Eukaryota > Metazoa > Chordata > Lepidosauria > Sphenodontia > Sphenodontidae > Sphenodon > Sphenodon punctatus. The sequence continues at coordinate 4,000,664 of QEPC01007937.1, forward strand.
CACCACCAGTGTGAATCGCAGTCTTAGTTTTTATGTTTTGTGAAGAAATAAAAACATATATTAACTCTTAACTACATTTTGCTGAAAGTACCATTATCACTTATTCAGTGCATGCAACCTCCCCCTCTTGTGGTTGATTTTTTAATGCACTTTAAGTTTATGTAGGTAAACAGCCTCCAATAAACTGTGTCCAGTGTATAGAGGTTACTCAACTGCGTGTAGGGGTTTATATTTTAATGCATCTCAAATTTCACTTCAGCCTCCAGACAGGAGTAATTAAAGTTATACAAAGATGCCGAGAACTGCAGGGATAATTCACATTGATGGTAATGTGCTTTTCTGTACGGTATGCAGCAAGGTTGTAGATTGTGTTCAAAGGCATACAATTATAGAACACAAAACATTTTTGTGACTAGGGAAACTAATGTTCAGCGTTTAATTTTAATTATGGAAAAATACAGATTTTATGTTTTTTTTATCATAGAATTTTGATTTTTTATCATGGAAAACTAAGAACCCTGCTCATCAAGCAGCCACAGGGAGAGAGCAGGGTGCATCAGTGCTTGAAATGACTCAGAGTAGATCAGTAAGATATATGTAGAAGTAGCACAGAGGGACTGGCATGTTGGCCCCCTCTAGTGTTGTGGTGGTGCTAGACCACACACAGGTTCTTCAGTCTGTACTCTGTACTCTATAGAGCTAAAGGACTCGGGAGGTAGAGACTGAAGCTGCTGAGGCTGCTGTTAGACAAGCCTTGGTTCTGCTGGACTTCAGAGTCCGGGAGAAAAGAATTGTGTGCTGTGGAGGTTAGACGTTCACCCCTGCTACTGGAAGTTGGCTGGGCACCATTGGAAACAGCAGGCAGCGGGAAACTAAACTAGTGCATGCTTGGAGATTCAGATTTGTAAAACCTCAAGGTTTTCCTGGCTTGGTGGAAAGAAACCTCAAGGTTTTACAAGTCCGAATCTCCAAACATGCAGTAGTTCCCCAGTGCCCTCTGTTTTCAATGGCACCCAGTTGACCTCCGGTAGCGGAGGTGAATGTCTAAATCCCCTGCACGAGCTTCTTTTCTCCCAGGCCCTGAAGTCCAGGAGAAAAGAAGTTTGTTGAAAAACAGCTTCAGACTGCTTTCACATCTGTCATAACGCATCCTTAGTAGGTCAGGAGAGGGGATGCATGTGCAAATCGGGTGCATCTTTGATCAGTGGGAATGCCCAGAGATGCACGACTGGAGCTTTTATGGGCATTTACAAGGGTGATTGACCAAGGCAGCTCTGTCAATTGCCCTTGAAAACACGTATAAAAACTTCAATCATGATGCGCCTCTGGACATTCCCACATGATTGAAGACATGCCTAATTTGCATGCACATCCCTTCTCCTGACCTAAGGATGCGAGTGAGAGAGGCTCCCCAGTTCAATTCCTTATTGCCATCCAGAAGCGTCAAGTTACACTGATGACATGAACAAGTGAGCCATGTTCTATGCTGCTGGGGAAGTCAAAAATGCCTTTCCTCCCAGACACCAGTCAATCTGACCTGGGGGAAATTCCTTCCTGGCCCCAAATATGGAGATCACTTAGACTCTGAGTCTGTGTGCAGGGCCCTTTCCTGACCTTGGATTTCGTGACTCTGTAATTCAAGAGGGGTTGGTTCATGACTTGTAGACGTATGGGGCCATCTCCGCCAAGGAAGGCAGTGCATCTCCTCTGCTCAGAACCAGCATGTACATCTGTGGGCTGTATTCCAGGAGTAGTCTCAAAACAACGTGTGGTTGCATCTGCTGCTTGCTATTCCATTCTGCGAAATCCAGGCCTGTTTCTTTTAGGCACCTTTCTGTGAATCTGTTGACTTAGCCATTTGCTCATGGCTGGTGCCCAGCCTGAATACCACCCCCTGCACACATTCACACAGATGGCCCCAACCCCTAACTCACTCCTTTTCTTTCCTGGAGGCTCACTCCTTGGACATGATTCTGACAAGCCCAGCGTTACTGGCAGCATGCCTCAGGGCTCTGTTTCTCTAAGAGGCTTTCATTTTCCCAAGCTTCTTGTCCCACTGGTAGTTTTGTAAAAGCGCTCAGCAGGTCCCTGGAAGTTCACAAAGCCTTCTTCATTCATAAATGGGCTGCCTGCGAGCTCTGAACAGAATAGCTCTATCCGTGAAGGCTTATTGACCTCCAGGAACTGCACACATGACAGAAAAAATAATAATAATAAAAAGGGGGGCAGAAAGTTTAAGGAAGCAGACAAATGAAGAACAAGGGGCCCACCAGCGTGTTGGTAATGCCCTGAATGTGGGGACGAAAGGTATGAATCTCGTCAGGGGCTGTGTTTGCCTTGCTACAGGACGGCTGAAAGAAAGAACCCCAGGGCTGGGAACAGACATGTCTGGCATCCCTAACAGCTCCCAGATAAATGGTGTCATTTTCATTGTATGGCTAAAATAAAGTGCCTTGGCCAAATAAACCTTTCCTTCTCTGGCGTTTCTGCCGAGGAACTTACTGTGGATAAAAAAAAATGCCATTTGGTGCCTCCAGAGATGGGAGCCCTCTCTGGAGAACAGGTGCTATGTCACTGCAGTGGCAGCAATGGCAGAAAGTTCCCCCACTTTCTCTGCTGCACACCCCTGCAGGAGGTGAGGGGGCAGCTCCATCCTGTTCTGCTTTGCTGAGCCTGGGCAGTTAGTTCCAGGCTCTGTAATGGAAGCACTGGGTTAGAGGCCTGCACAGGCTCTAATAGCAAGCCTGACCCAGGAAATTCCCAATGCTGGCCTGACCCGAAATAGTGCGCAGGATCAGGATGTCCAACCCAAACTGCCCAAGTAGTTCTGCACCTGAAAAGCATGCTGAAAGTGGAGTCTTGAAACAGAACATCCTTCTCCCGCCCCCAGCAATTACCGGGAGAAGTGCAGAGCAAGGCAGGGTCCCAGATTCATTTAGCACTTCAGTGGCCAGCATGTTACAGCCAATTAGCAGCCTACCAACAGAGGGAGGTGGAGGAGAGGAAAATGTGTGGCTAGCTAGAAGACAGTTTGACCCTGGTTCTGGAAAAGACCAGCTCCTGCAGAGACTGGGAAAGAAGAGTAAGGGCAAGAGAAAGCGAGAGCAGATTAGGAAGTGCCTAAAAGTTTTAGACCTGTGTGATTGGATTGGAGCTTCTCTGCCCCTCCCCAGGCCAGCCGTGTCCTAGTTTCCTCACTTAAAGCCCCTGCTGGAGCCAGCTCCCTCCAGAATTGTCCCAGCCTGTAAAGAGGTCACTCTGCTTGCCACCTGTATACCTGGAGTTTCCCCACCATTGAAAGCCACTGTGGTGTAATGGCTAAGTGTGCAGTACTTCGACCAAGTGGTAGGGGGGGACCCTGACTTTAGTCTCATCTTAGCCAGAAACTCACTTGGGGCCCGTCGTGTCTATGCTCTCAGCCTAACCTACCTCACAGTGTTGTTGTGAGGATATGTAAAGCGCTCCAAGTGCCATAGCAGGGGGATGCTATATAAAAATAAAGATTATTATTATTAAATTAATTTAAATGGTTCACCCAAGTCTCTAGCTTGGGGCTTTCCTCAGCTGTGTTCCCCAATGTCAGTACCACACAAGCAAGGCTTAGTTGAATTTTATATTTGTAAATCAAATTAAGCATAGTGCAAGATTGATTCAAGAGTGCAAGTCAAATAAATGGATATAAAGATAATGCAAAGCTTGTATTATTAGTGAACTCCCTAAGTCAAGGTCTTACCCTAAATGAGTTCCTGTTTAAAGTCCGTATGTCTCAGCCAGATGATAAAGCTGTGTGTCATTCCTTTGCGTTGAGAAGCTTTTCAGTCCATGTCCTTGCTTGAATGTTGCAGAATGAGTGAATTATTAATTTATTATTATTATTTATATAGCATCAGCAGTGTCCTTGGCGCTATCACATCTCAGTCATTAAGGCTTCATTTACATTTCTATTGTTTTGTTTATCCGCCCCATACAACCCTCTTGGTTTGGGACCCACAATATACTTCTTAAAGTTATTTTCTCTACATAGTTTCTACATACAAACTTTCATCCTGATTGCATTTATCTCTTAATTATGAGTTGACTGACATCAGACATGACTATGTTACCTGAATACAGTGCAGTCACATGTACAGGAACATGTATGCTACATTATTAATTATTAATTTATTATTATTATTATTATTATTTGTATAAAAGATTTCTTATCCCGCCCCCTCCTGCCAAAGGCAGCTTGGGGCGGCGTACAATATAAAAGTATTAAAAAATACATACAACTTAAAACAAACAATAAACCCAGCAATTCCCCCCAACCCTATCCCATCCTTCCCCCTACCTGTCTCTCTCACCAAATGCCTGGCGGAACAGCCACGTCTTACACTGGCGGGAAAGGAGGGAAGGCCCTGGGCCAAACGTACCTCTGCCAAGAGGGAGTTCCACAACCGAGGTGCAGCAACCGAGAATGCCCTCTCCAATGTGGCCCCACGCTGAACATGGGGGACCTCCAAAAGGGCACCCCTGGCCGACCGCAACAGCCATTCCAGAAGCCGGGGAGTGAGGCGGTCCTTCAGGTAGGTGGGGCCCAGGCCGTGTAGGGCTTTAAAGGTCAACACCAACACCTTGAATCGAGCCCAGTAGGCAACTGGCAACCAGTGCAGAGAATGGAGCACTGGTGTTATGTGCTCTCTGCGGCCTGTTCCCGTCAGGAGACGGGCCACCGTATTCTGTACCAGTTGCAGCCTCTGGACCGTCACCTGTGTGTTCTATGTATGTGGTTTTCACAAGTCCCATCACAACCTGACCCAAGTACACAATTCCCTCCATCATTCCATTTCACCATTCGCACAAAGGGCTAGCCTGGCCTCCCTCCTCCTCTTCTCACCCCCTCTTCATAGGGTACCTCACAACAGCCTGTGACACAGGGTACTACGTGCTGTGATCCAGTTCTCTGAGCTAAACGAAAGCTTCAGCAGCTAAAAAACTCTGCCCGAACCTACCCAAGCCCAATCTGACCCGAACTGAATGCAACTGGTTGGGTACCACTGAGTATGGTCTGGGCAGTCTGTCTCCAGGGCTTACAGACAGTATTCTTCATAACTGCAGTGTTTGTGCCACTTCAGGCTAGAGGTAGCTGCAATTTCTTGTGTGGGAATTTTTCTCACCAAAAGTACATCTGAGTCAGTGTTTTCCAATGGAGCACATGACACCAGGGCATGAGCGTACTATGCATGTGCTGAAAGGGAGACAGAACAAGAATGAGTGCTGCTTAGCTTACTCTGCTCAGGCACATGCCTGATCCCCACCTCGTTCTCCTTTCTCTCCCTGGCGGAGCCACTGGCGGTGAGTCTCATCTAACTGAGCCTCAACAATGGAGTTTGGAAAGTGGATGATGCAATCTCTCTCCTCTCTCACAGCCTCGGCTGCTGGGGGGTGATTTTCCTGCTGTGCACATGTTTGCTCTGTCAAGAAGGGAAAGAGCATACTCCTATTTTTAAAATGGGGGAAGAAGTGTGGTTCCCCCGACTGCTCCTGTGAGTAACCCATATTACTGTTGATTTAAGCACTAGCAATGTGCCCAGTGCCAAAGAGTTGTGATAAGAGCCAAGCCGCTGCCCCTTGGGGCTTACAGTCTAGAATGAACATGGGGAGAGGCAACAACAGGGAGAGGCACATAGGGAAAGACCGGGATACGTTCTGGAAGTTGGGAACTTACAGGGGAAGAGGTGGAATCATCGTATCCTGCAAATGACTTTGAACACCACATGTCTGACCTCGGTGTAATTTGCAGAGAAGGTACTAATGCACACTAAGCTCTGGAAGTAAATACCTAGAGTAGGAGAATGAAGACGTGAACCTCATCTAAAATGAAGTCAGTGGATCCATCTGCTTGCTGTGTAAGCAGTAGAGCATTTTCACTGAGCTGGGTCATGCATTGGCTGTTGGGATTAATGTCCAAATGCTCTCCCCAGGCAAGTGCTTTGTGCTAGGTGCTCATAAACTAATTCAGTATCCATGGACAAAGTTCTTGCTAAGATAGGTCGCTGTGAAAAAGCCTCCCTGCAAAGCCAGCACATGTGCCTGCTTGCCCCAACACAAGAAAGCCTTATCAGCCATAACTTGAAGCTTTTATTAAAGGCTTTGGCTTGGAGATATACGTTGGCATTCAGCACCCAATTTTTCCAAAAGTCTGATTTTTTTTTTCACCCCTTGAATGTATTTAACAGTAAAGCCCTTTGATGTGAAGTTTATTCCAGCCTGAATAGCATGGAAATATTTGGGTTTAAACTCTTGTTGTTTTCACAGCTTTGATTAATTCCTGAAAAAAGTGAAAATCAAGATGTGCTTTGCTGAGGGGGAATAGCTGGTGAAGAGTGGCCCTTTGACACTGTGCTTCTTGTTTTGCATGGTAACACTGGTCTAAACCCTGCCCCTATTGAAGTCAATGGCAAAACTACTCCAATTTCAATGGAACCAAGTACTGGCTTGTGGTATTTAGTCTAAAAAGCCATGGTAACTTGCAGCTGGATGCCATCTGCTTTGCAGCAATGCCAGAAATGGTGGTACAAGCCGTTCTCCTGAATACCAAAATGCTGACCTGATGGCCCCCGAGGCTGGCAATAGGGAACAGTTTTCCTCTCTAGGGTACCATAGTTTTAAATCCAAATAGAGCTGAAATGGGCAGTTGATTTATTAATAGGGACTATTATTTGCAACTTTGGGCAGCCCTTCGAGTACCTCATCAATATCCACAAGTGAGACAGGTACCCGCATATCCCTTTGGGGGGGGGGGGGAGAAGGTGGAGTCTGTTTCTGCTTCCGTTTGGGGGGAGGGGGTGCAGTTGGTTGGTTATTTTGGTTTTTCAGTCATTTGGTAATTGGCTGCATATTTTTTGGCAATTGCGCATGTCAAAAGGACATATTGACAAAAGGACAAAACCGAAACACCAAAATGACTGAAATACCAAAATAACCAAACTTAATTAACCTCAAAACAGAAACAAACAAAAAAATGACCCCAAATAACTGAAATGGATGCTCAACAGAGCAGAAATATATATTGGTTACTACCCAAATCGCCATTTTCAGTTTGGCTGTTCCCAAACTTCCTGCCTGCATGACCCCATTTTGAAAGTTAAATAATCCTGAGACCCCAGACAGCCACAAAGAGATGAAGAGAACAGCAAATATCATTTGGGACTGCGACTCCACCTATAGATGGGGTGACTCCACTTTGGATCTCAGCACATATTTTGCAAACCTCTGGTCTAACAACAGTAAGGTGATCTATGTGAGATCAAGGATGTTTTCAGTCATGACGCTAACCACACTTTAACCACACTTGAACATTTCTTATGCATGTTGCAGGGCTACATAGGGCACCAATACAGTCCTGCAACATGCATAAGAAATGTTCAAATGTGGTTAAACAGGGGTTAGCGTCATGTACGAAAACACCCCAAGTTTGTGGTCACCAGCTGGTAACTAGGGCTGCCATCCACAAGCCACTTAGTCCAGAGTGGTTCATGGCCTAGATGACCTTTCTCCAAGGTTGAGTCGCATTAGTAGGGAGGCAAGAGACAAAGTCATTAAGCTGATACTTTTATGGGACCAACTTCTGTTGATGAGAGCAGGTGAGCTTTTGGGCCATATCCAGCTCTTCAGGCAGGTGAGCGGGACTCCAAGAAGTTCAAAAGCTTCTACATTCTCACCCAGAGAAGCTGGCCCAATGCAAGGTATCAGCTCAGCTACTTTGTGTCTTGTTTCTCTTATACTTAGGAGCAACCACACTTTAAGCTCAAATGAGCAGGGCACTGTGAGAAAGAGTGCTGTCGTTTCTGTTCTTTCTTGGCTTGGTAGAAAGAAGACTTGAGGGTGGGGATTTGGGAGTTAAAGGATGGGTCTGTTTCCCCCACAGTTTAGAGTGTTGTTAACTCCACTGGAAGGAAGTATATTAATCCAGAAACCACCCTATGTGGCCTCAAGGGCTCAATAGAAGTGAGAGGCAGCAAGCACTGAGATGAACAGCTAGAAATGGACAAAGAAACCTTTTAAGCAAAACTGGCCAGCATTGGTGAAGTGATTGGGGTTTTTTGTTGGGTTTTTTTTTGCCAAAAAATGAAAAGTTCAAGTAAATCCATATATCTGAAAGGGGGGGGGGGGATTTGAACCAAAAGTTGGAAGTTAAAAAACAATGGCTTTCCAGTTCTGTCCCTTGATTACTCTATTCTCCAAGCCCCTCTTTTCTGATAATAAAGGAAGAAAAAATGGGATGGGAAAATTAGAAGGTGGAACTGAAACCTTCAAACTGAAAATTTTCTGTAAAAAAATACTGTGAAATATTTTTAAGTTTGTTCTTTTTGAAACTCTGAAACAAAAACAAAAAATGTTTTTGAACTATTTAGACATTTTCATGAGTTTGTGTTTCTTTTCTGCCCAACTCTCCTTTCAGTGCTCCCCTTCTCTGCTTCTCCTTGATTCTCCCCAGCCGTTTCATCATAATGAGGAGCTGCTGTATTAGCAGATCTGGGCAATGAATCCATACTCAATGGGTTTCACATGTGGTCCCTGCCGGGCTATTTCAGTTCTGGGGAATCTCTTCTGCATACAGAATGAACTGGAAGTGAATCAGCTACGAGTAGCCAGTGCATAAATATATTAACTTTTCTTTCCATTTATCATTTCTCACAGTCATTTTCTGCTAGTTGTGGTTGGAAAAATTAAGCCCTTATAATTTACAGAGTCAAAACTTCTTGCAGAATAATTTTAGCCTTAGTTGGAGTGCATGTTTCAGCTTTTCTAGTATGTTTGCCTAGCCAGAGAAGGGTAAGCATAAGCAGCCCTGAGCCTGTTGCCTTAAGGCGACTGAACTGCGGGTGGTTACACAGAGATGAAAAATAACTCCAGTAGCCATGATCCAGCCCCTCACTCCTGTGAGCCATTCATTGAGAGACAGCCACTAAGTCAGCTTCTCTGCCAACCTCCCAGAGTGCCGCTGTACAGCTTGAGAAACATTTCATGGTGCAGAGTGCAGACTGCCAGACAAGGCTCTGTGAGTCACAGATATCCACAGATGAGCCCAGTGTATTAAAGCCACTCAGGGACACAACTGTGAGGGAGAGAGCAGGAGGTTGGGGTATTCTTTTGTACTGTGGCCCAGATGTCCCTGTGCCATATGGGCCTGCCCTGAAAGACACCCTCCTGCTCGACTGCCCTTCTCCTTCTGTACTCTGCTAATGCCATACAGCATGGGGCCCTCAATCACCCAGCCACCTCCTCCTGGGGTGTAATCCCTGATAGCGTCTACTTCTACTTATCTCACCTCTCAATAACCACCTCAGGGTAAGGCCCTTTTCAAACGGATGCAGGTGCATGGGTGGGTGGGCAGTGAATGTGGTTGTGTTCCCATACATCCCAACCCACCTCCATGCACGGAGCATCCTGCATTGGCGCCCGTTGCTCCATGTGTGGGTGGTAGGTGGAGTGCGGGATTGCACATGCACCCCCACCCACCAGCCATGGTGTTCAAACAGACACCCCCACATCCCCCCCTGCGGTGTTCAGACGGATGCCCACCCACCCACACTTGTGGGCAAGGGGCATGCAGGGGAGGGGCGTTCGTTTGAAAAGGTCCTCAGGGATATTCCTGGCAGAAATCTACTCTTAAGGTTTCAGGGGGCTGGGGGGGGGCCTGCAGGAATAGCAGTACTGTTGTTAGGTCTCCTGGGGCTCCTCAAGGCCAGTGGCAATGGGGGTCTGTAGATGTAAAAAGTTAAAAAGGCAGGCCAAAAAGGAATTTAAGGAGCAACTTGCTAAAAATGCTAAAACTAATAATAAAAACTTTTTCAAATACATCAGAAGCAGGAAGCCTGCTAGAGAGTCAGTGGGGCTGTTAGATGACCAGGGGCTGAAAGGGATGTTTAGGGAGGAAAAGGACATTTCAGATAAGCTGAATGAGTTCTTTGCTTTGGTCTTCACTGCAGAGGATGTTGGGGAGATACCCACGCCTGAACCTTACTTTGAAAGTGATGAATTGGAAGAGCTGTCTGTCACGGAGGAACATAGGGTCACACATGTGTGATACTGGCCTACATGTAGACTACAAGTCTAGTAAATATGTAAAGCAAAAGGTTCCACACGTATGTAATGTTACAATTAAGAACTGTAAAACTCAAATCAAGACTGTGACACTTGACCAAGCTCCAGGAAATGGAAAGACAGTTTGTGGATTTGCCCCAGACGGATTTAAAATGCTAATGCAGGCAACCATTGCCTACGTGAAGCTGATAGAGAGAAAAAAAGAATTCTAGAAGCCTCGAGAAGATACGAGGGGTTTCCTCCTGGGGATATGAGGAGTTGTACCCCAGAGGGGAAAGTGACTATCAGGAACTCACTCAACGTCTTGCAGCCAGGAGGGCTGAGCCGAACCATGGACTGAGAGGCATGATTTTGCTTTCTACCAACTAAGAGATCAGTGCCC
>QEPC01007937.1:4032601-4058504 GCA_003113815.1 Sphenodon punctatus
GTTGATGAGAAAATATTAAATATTGCTCTAAGCGTGAATTAATTTCTATGTTTTTTGGCGTTTATGTTTTGTTGCAATGTATGGAGTGGAAGGTGGTTTGAATTGTAATTGTACTGAATTGGGTTTTTTTGTGTGTATTTGAAGAAAACTCTTGTACATTTAAGTGTCTTTTTAAACTGTTAAGTTTTTTGCTTAGGTTAATACATATTGAAATATCTCCATATTTACCCGCCCTTCATACCCAAACATCTAACAACTAACAACTAACAACAAAAAACTAATTCATTAGCCCGTATCCCACTACAAGTGTAAGATTGCAACCTTATTGAACAATGTTACACGCTCGGGCCTGAGCTCACGTATAATAGCCGCTGGCAGCTGTGCAGCTGTTCTGGGGCCCACAACCCAGGGGGGTCATGCCCATGTGGAATGTGTGCATAAGCAAATGGGTGATTAGTACCCATTGAAGACTTTCTAAGTAGCTCAGGGCATCTATTCCAACTTAGCTATGCCTCTGTCTGAGTGACTGGCTTTAGGGGAGCTCTTTTTTGCTGATTCTCCACATGACCCTTAGACATCAGTGCTGATCTACCGACAGCTCATTTGCAAAGACATATGTGATGTAGTACAATCCTAGTGTGTGGTAATAATGACACAGTTAGGGATGTGCGAAGAGAACCGAGTCCGGAGATTCGGTTCGAAAATCGAGTTCGGTTCGAAAGTTCGGTTCTGTCAACCAAACTATTCGAGTTCGGTCGAATTCTGAACTTCTGAACCAAGTTCATAAATTCAAAACTGTTTTTTTGGCCTTCCAAACTGGTTCGAATTCAACCGAACAGTTTGGTCAAATTTGAGTTCGGTTCGAAAGTTCAGTTTGGTCGACCTAATATTCAAGTTCAGTCTGAACTCTGAACTTCTGAACCACGTTCGCACATTCCTAGATACTGTTCTGTCACTGACGGTGAACCCACATGTAACTCCGCTAAACTTGGATATCTGCAGGGCCCCAGGGGCCGCATAATCAGCCCTGGATGACCACCTTTTTGCTGTTGTGTGTGAGTGAGGCACTTGGATTTCCAGCCCAACTTTAAACTCAGATCTGATGTTTAGAGCTAAACTATTTGTCAGATCCGAGTTTAAAGTGGGGCTGGAACTTGAAGTGCCTCACTCACATGCAACAACGATTAAGGGATCATCTGGGGTGGATTATTCAGCTTCCGGGGCCCCGCAGACATCAGAGTTTAGCAGAGTTACATGTAAGTTCACCCTTAGTAACTTCACCGGCCTTTGAAACTCTCTTTTTGGTTGGAACTCTAAATTTTATCAGACATGCATGCATTTGGCTTATGCCTGCCAGTGAATGACTGTTAATTCTCTTTAGCTAGTTGGTAAGTCATAACATCAAAGCCTCTCTCAAAAACACAGCCTGTGATTGGCCAAGAGACACCCCAAATGCAACTTCCTTTACGTGACATACAGCAACCTTTTCCCGCCTGTTCTCTAGTGTAGAGTTCTTGCTGGGGATCTGGGGACAGCTGCTTGGGTGTAGGGTGCTGGCTCTTCCTCCATGCTTCTAGCTGCTATGTGGGACTGAAAGATGCTAAAGATATGGTAAAGCATCCCCATATCTCTGCTATCCCCATAAAAGGGCTGTATGGCCACAGCTGGGAGGAGAGGGAGGCCTTTTAGCTAGGAAAGTTACTCTGGCCCCAAATTACCAAGCTGTAAATTATCACTGGTGTAATGACACTGTGGGAAACCCCTCTCAGTTTCCTGAGGGAGGAATCTTGCCCCATCTCAAATATGAAAGTGTCTTATAGTGGTCACCAACCCCCTCCTCAGCAGCATGAGTGGGAGCATGGCAGCCAAGGCAGCAGGTGGGGAGCAGATCCCCAGACTGCTCCCCGCCTGCAGTAGAAGTGGCAAATTCCCCTACTGGTGGCAGGGAGGGATTGTGCCTGGGAAAGGGTGGATATACCAGGATCAGGCAGCAGAGCTTCCAGGGATAAGAGGGTAGCATGCCCGGCGGGGGGAGGGGAGGAGAACTGAAGCACATGCTTAACCTCCAGCATGTACTCACATGCCCCATGGACTTCAAGGATCAGCTAAAGGGATAGGCTTAGGGTCATGCTTAAATGGTTTGCTGTGCTAGGATCTCTGCACAAGTGGGCTCCACACTGTGAGCAGCAGGAGCTACACTGCCTATCCCTATTATAGGTATGCCCTTCAGTGAATCACGAACTGAGTGCGAGACAGCAATGGGATGTTGTTGTTAAAAAGGCAGCTACGTTTTGGGGCTGCATTAGCATAAGCCTCTTCTCCAAGACATGAGAAGAAATTTTGACCACTAACAAGAAGCAATGGGCTAAATCTGAAGGAGGAAATATTTAGGTTAAACAACAGATAACATTTTCTGATCATAAAAACAGGTGAGCAACAGAACAAATTCCCAAAGGAGGGTCTGGAGCTGCTGCTGCTGCTTCTGGATAGGGATGGGAGAACGCGGTTTGGAAGTTCGGACCAAACTCGGTCTGTTCGGTCGACCAAACTGAACTTCTGAACCGAACTCGAATTTCAAACTGAACCGAATTTCCGAACTCGAATTTCAAACCGAACCGAATTTCCGAACTCTGTTCTATTCGCCCATCCCTACTTCTGGATGTTTTAAAACTAGGTTTGACAAACATCTGTCAGGGATGGTTTAAGGTTGATCTGGATTCTGGACACGGAGAAGAAATAAAACTCTTTTAAGATGCCTTGCTGCCCTATAGCTCAATGACCCTATCTTGCTAGGATGCTCATCTTGAGTTCTTCTCATCATGTTTAAGATAAACTGTCCCTTAGCTCGCTGAACAATGCACTCTCCGATACACACAAGCTGAGTTATCAGGAAATTAGGCTGTTTTTAGACATGCGCGGCGGCGCCCATGCTTGTTTTCCAAAAGACCCGGCAGTCCAATTTACACATGATGCCGCCACCAAATAGATGCATCCGCGGGCGATACGCATCCATTTCCGGCCGCGTATGACCAGCGTCGATCGCCGAACCAGTCAGTTCGCGGCTGGAAATGGATGCGCATCGCCCGCGCATGCACGTATTCGACAGCGGCATCACATGTAAATCGGCCTGCCGGGTCTTTTGGAAAACAAGCGCGGGCACCACTGTGCACGTCTAAAAATGGCCTTAGAATAGTCCACAATGGTTCAGCATGGGAAATCTCCCCTTTAGAGATTAGCTACAGAGCTGCATTGGCGATTTCTCTTTAGGAAGAGTTCAGTTCTTAACCCCCCCTGCATCAGAGAAGGCAGAGCACTTATCAGTCATGCAGGTTTTAAGGCAAGAATCTAACCAGGAAAGTCTTAATGGAGGCAGACCATGACTCTCCCTGTTGGTCACACCCCTTGAGCCCCAAACCACATGCTCCCTGTCCAACCTAGTCCTCTGCCTCCAGGTTCTCTTTCCTGAAGGGCCTGGATGGTGTGTGCCACAGTAGAAGGGACTGGGAGTGTTAGGCATGAGCAAATGAGTGTGTACTCTTCAGGGGTTGGAGGGCATGCAGAAGGGGAACTCAGCCCCCATTCCATTCATGCCCCTGGTTAAATGCATCACAGCCACAAATGAGATATCTGAGACATAATTAGAAAAATAATAAAGGCTGAGCTGAATTCTCTCTCCTCAGATGAGTTCATGCTTTGCAGGAGGGGAGGGGTAGAAATCTATTAAATAAATAAATAAATAAATAAATTTAGCAAGTTGCTGAGGACAAATATTCATTGACAGTTCTAGTGCATATTTCCAACATGTCATGTGGTTTCAGTGCTGCAACTAAGCATTTTCCATGGACATTTGTTTGGAACAGAGAATATTTTAGCACCCTGAAAATTGAGCTGCCAGATCCTCAGTTGATTCAAATCTGGTTCAGCTCCCTTGTTGTGTCAGCTAAAAACAAAAGATCTGACACTATGGGCTTTTTCTACAGGATTGTAAGAATAGCACTAGGAAGGAGGGAGGGGACACACTTGTGTGTGTGTGACCACATGAAGTGAGTAAGGATAGCTTGTTTGCACAGGTCTCAGCTGCTCCACCAGTTCATACCAATATACATGTTTGTGAATATGTCTGAGGGTAATTGTGTTTTTGTGTGCACGCACAGTTAGTAAGGATGGTTTGCATAGGAACTGCTATACCAGTGCCAATGGTCCATGTATGTTACTGTGAATGTTTATGGGGGTAGTTGTGTGTGTGCATGCATGTATTCATGTTCTCATGCGTGTGTGTGTCTCCTAGATGACAGGATACCAACTTTCTCCTAAAAGTCATTGCAAACTTGCTTCCTCTAGGCTGATTCTCTCTCCCCTCCTTCTTCTCTTATCCAGCACTTAGAACTTCTTTAGAAAACGACAAGGCTTCTGTTAGTATCACCAGGCTAGGATTGCAGAGGGCAGGGGTGTGAGTCTTTAACCTCTGACCCTAATCTGCTCCCTCGACTTATTTTTGCCTCTGGTTTCTTCCATCAATCCCAGCTGGGAAAAGCCTGGAGAGGTCTCAGCAGGCTCCAGTCAATAGCTCAGACTTTCATTCCTGTCCAAATCTCCCTCCAGATCTGACCGTGGTAAAGCGGCTGGATTTGTTTTTCTTTTAGTCGGAATGGCTCCGTGCAACTTTCCTTTTCCCCACTGCTCCAGCCGCTAACCCCTGCAAACAAAGGCTGGGCTTTGTGCGTTCTCCCCCTGTGCCAGGACTCACCCTGTCAGAAGCAAGTGTGCTTTGCTGGCTCAGGATGTCTTATTTATTTTTTTCCATGTCTCTTACCAGCATTACCTTGGTTGACAGAGCTGAATAATATGAGGGAGGTCAAAAGGGCAGATTGATTAACTCAGAAAGAGTTGAGGGGGGGATGCACTGTGGTCAATAGGGCACTCGTTCCAGAATGCACAGTTCTTCCATGTAAGCTAGGGTGCAACCAGATGCAGGGGGTGGGGAGATAGGAACCTAAGCAGTAAGCACTCCCCGCAGCTGAGAGCTCTCCAGTGCTGAGAACACATATTTCCTGTCCCTCTTTCTTCCCTCTCCCCTTCCAGGCTCTATTTGTTTCCTGGAGGATGGTATGTGCTGTGGGGGAAGGGACAGGGATTGCGAGGCATAAGCAGGGGACAGACCTACATGGCCAGGCTTCTGCCTCTATGCGTCACACTCATAGGTAGTTTTTAAATGAGACGAACCCGCACAGGTCCACCCATCCCACATGCATCCACACGTCTGTCTGAAAGGAACAGGGGGGGGGGGATGCTTCTGTGACCTATGCACCGTCCACTCACACCCACTCATGGAACATTGGGGGAAAATCCAGGATGCTCCATGCAGGCGCAGGTCAAAATGTGTGTGGGCCAAAAGGACAAATATTCACACCCAACCCTGGCATGCTTGAATCCCACCCCCCCTCACCCGAAGTGCATGGGCAGTCCGGAGCCATCCCATGCAGTGCACACAGACCCATCCGCCAGCTGTTCCCCCAATGCTCCATTAGTGGGCTTGAATGGGTGGTGCGTAGGTCACGGGAGCATGCCCTGTCCCACACAGCGCACACAGACCTGTCCCCCACCGCTAACCCTGTCAAAACAGGGTTAAAAACAGCCTGTTTAAAAACAGCCACAGAATCATAGAGCTGGAAGGGACCACAAGGGTAATGGAGACCAGGTCCCTGTTTGATGCAGGATTTGCCATATCAATTGTTCCCCTCCTACTTCCCTCTCAATTTCCATTGAGAGAGCCACCATCCAGCCTGTCCCTCACATGCATAGTCTAGGATTCATCTTTGACTCCTCCCTCTTTTTATGCCTCAGATCCAGGTTGTTGCTAAATCTTGTCGTTTTGCTCTGTACAATATTGTAGAACTCTGGCCCTGCCTTACTTTTTCCACTGCAAAATCCTAGTCCATGCTCTAGTTATCTCTCGCCTTGACTACTGCAACTTCCTCCTTACTGGCCTCCCCTGCTTTGATCTCGCACCCCTCATCTGTTCAACACTCTGCTCCCAAAGTCATTCACCTTCCCCATTGCTTTGATTATGTTATGCCCCTCCTCTCTACCCTACACTGACTCCCTTTACAGGAACGCATTCAGTGCAAGCTCTTGGTTTTCACCTTCAAGACTCTTCATGGCCTTGCTCCCCCATCTCTCTCTGTGCTTGTATCCTGCCACATTCCTGTCTGTGAGCTTTGCTTCTCCTCTGCCCCCAACCTCGCCTGCTCATGACCCCCTTGTTGGATTGTGCAACAGTCACAAGTAAAATCCCATTGCAAGCCCTGTAAGCTTAATATGGGGCTTGTCCAGTAGTGGGAGGGTCAGGGGATGAAACAAGTTTTTTCTTTCCTTGTCTCCTCTCTTCTTCTCTCTCTGTCCTCCATCTTGTTCCATGCAGTCTGTACAGTATGGAAGTATGTATTCTGAGCTCTTAGTAAAGTTCTGTTTTGAAGAAACTTCTACTGTGTGTTATGGAATAGAAAGCTAACTCTACAATAGGTTATGGGCCCAGGACATCTTCAAGGCAATTTTGAAGACTAGTCGCAGTCCAGAAGGAGTGCAGACTATGAAAGAAAACTCCCAGGCAGAGAGGTATAATGACAGTGAGTAAGAAGGCCTAAATCCCAGAAGGGGAAAGGGAGGGAAGCAAGTATGGCAAGCAGCTCAGAGCTTAGACTTTCAGTAGCTGAACAATGTAAACTACCAATTGTGGAAGTTTAAATTGGAAATGCTGCTGTCTAAAGATGATCTATGGGAGGTGATTACCACGAACAGACCAGCAGAAAATCATGAGGAATGGGATAAAAAGGACAGGTTAGCAAAGGCTACAATAAGTTTATTGGTAGAAGATGGCCAGCTAATCCATATAAGAAGTGAGACCACAGCAAGAGGCATGTGGATTGCATTGCAAAACATGCATCAGAGAACTAGCCTGAATATCAAACTGTTTCTACTGAGGAAACTGTACAAAATGAGGCTTGGCAAAGAAAGTGAAATGCAGGAGCATATAAATGCCATGTTGGAAGTAGTGGCACAGCTGCACGGCATTGGAGAAGATATAAAGGACAGCCATGTGGTAGCCCTACTCCTCTGCAGCCTGCCTGAATCTTACAGTGCCCTCATCAATGCCCTGGAGACAAGGCCAGATGCAGAACTGAAGCTGGAATTTGTTAAAGGTAGACTTGTGGATGTATTCCAGCGCAGAAAGGAGAACCTGCAGAATGATCTAAAGCAGGGTAATGAGACTGCACTGAAAACCTCAGACAACACTCCTAAGAGGGAAACCAGAGTATGCTTCAGATGCAAAAAGGAGGTACATTTAAAGGAAGACTGCTATATATGGAAAGCGGAACAGCAGAAACTGTCTCCACGAACACCTAAGCAGAGGGCTAAAGTCACAAACAGCAACACAGTCTCTCAACAATGGAGTGGGTGCTTCAGAGCAATGCAAGACAGCTCATCCCAAAATTGGTGTGTAGACTCCAGAGCAATGAGCCACATGACTAGTGATAAAGGATTCTTCACAGGGCTGGATCTTAGCAGTAAAGAAAGGATCTACCTTGCAGATGGGAGAAGCATCAACGCGAAAGGAATTGGACAAGGATTCCTGTACTGCAACCAGTCACAGGGAGGCACACTGACCATACCCATGAAAGATGTGCTCTGTGTGCCCAACTTAGAAGGGGGACTCCTGTCCGTGAGGTGCCTGGTAGTGAGGGGGCTCACCATCTGTTTCCAGGGAGACGAATGGACAATTCAAACTGGCCAGAGCCACTACAGATGAGCACCTGTATCATCTGAGCACAGTGAAATAACAGGCAACGCTCACTGCGCACAAAGCACATGATGCCTGCATCCACCTGTGGCATAGATGCATGGGACGTAGACACCCAGACAGCATCAAGGAAATTCACAGAAAGCAGTTGACCAAAGACCTTAAAGTATCATCGTGTCCCATGATCATGAAATACAACTGTTGCATCAAAGCCACAAGGGCTACACTTCCTAAGAAGAGTCAGACTAGAGCCATGAAACCACTTGATCTTGTACACAGCGATGTCTGCGGCCCAATGAAGGTTCCCACACCAGGAGGCAACCAGTATATGGTAACTTTCATTGATGACTATTCAAGGTACTGGATCACGTACGTCATGAAGAGTAAAGATGAAGTATTTGACAAACTTCAGGACTATGTGACCATGACAAGCAACAAGTTCCAGCACAGACCAAAGACACTGTGGACATACAATGGAGGTGAGTTCACAGGAAAGGAAGTAGAAGACTTCCTGAGACTCCATGGAATTGAGCACCAAAAGACAGAGCCATATACACCCGAGCAGAACGGAACAGGTAAAAGAAAAAACAGAACGCTAACCAAAATGGTTAGATGCATGTTAACAGACTCTGGAGTACCAGAAAGATACTGGGGCAAAGCAGCAGTTGCTGCTACCTAGCTACAAAATTAGCTGAATTCGATAACAGTGAGGAAAACTCCATACGAACTGTGGCATGGTCAAAAACCTATTGTGGGCCACATCAGAGTATTTGGAAGTAAGACTTACATATATATCCAAGAGGAGAAATGTACCAAGCTGCAAAGCAGAGCAGTGGAAGGCATCCTCTTAGGATACAGTGAGCATTTCAAAGGTTACAGGATCCTGGATTCATGCACACACAGAATAACCGTTAGTAACAGTGTGACCTTTGTGGAAAACTCAAGCAACAGCGTGATGACTCTCCAAGGTCCAGGCGAAGGAGAGCAATCAACCACGAATGAAACCACTGAAAGGGAGCAATCCTCTGAACAAATAGTCAAAATCAGCACAAAGGTAACAGAAGTGTAGGGACAGACAGCCGGCTGCTGATGCTGAGTCAAGGCACTCGACGAGGTCTAAAAAAGGCATTCTCCCCACTCGTCTGTCCTACAAAGTCAGCAGCAGTAAACTGTCAGAGTCAGCATCCTGGGAGGACATCTTGCAGATGTCAGAAGGGGAAGCAGAAAAATGGGTAAGAGTGGCTGAAGAAGAAGTAAAGTGCATGCAGGACAATGCGACATGGACACTTACTTCACTGCCTGCAGGGAGAAAGACTATAGGTTGTAAATGAACATTTAAAATAAAGTACAATGCGCAGGGAAATATAGAAAGGTACAAGGCCCAACTTGCCGTGAAAGGATACTCCCAGAAGTACGGAGAAGACTACGATGAAACATTTGCACCTGTAGTTAAGCACACTACAATCAGAACATTGTTAAGTATAGCTGTCGGAAGAGGAATGCAAGTCAAGCATATGGATGTGAAAAGAGTGTTCCTAATTGGTGAGTTGAAGGAAGATATTTACATGGACCAACCACCGGGGTTTTCAGACGTTGAAAGGCCAGATCTTGTATGCAAACTGCACAAAAACATACATGGGTTTAAGCAGGCCGCCAGAGCTTTTTTGGTGGGGCTTTGCTTACATTGCAGCCATTTATTTAAATGGCTGCAATGTAAAAAAATCCGGTACCCGGAATCCGGTAACCGGACCGGATTTACCGGGTTGAATCCGATAATGCCGGTACGCCCAGTACCGGCATTATCGGATTCCGGATTTACCGGTATTCCCACCCCTAGAAACCAGCTACCCAAAGGAGATCAAAGAACCGAGCTTATTGCTGCCACACAATAAGCAATACAGAAAGGTGATAGGAAAGCTCTTGTACGTTGCCATGATCACAAGGCCTGACATTGCGGTGGCAATAGGTATACTGTGTAGACAAGTCTCAACCCCAACCCAAAGGGATTGGAATGCAGTGAAGAGGGTCTTACGGTACCTGAAAGGGACTGTGCACCTCAAGCTACAGCTCCCAGCAACTTCCATGTCAGACCTGATAGGGTACGTGGATGCAGATTGGGCTGGAGAACATTCAGACTGAAAATCTACCAGTGGGTACCTATTTTTGCTTGGTGGAGGACCCATCAGCTGGTGCAGTAGGAAACAAGCTTCTGTGACATTTTCCTCGATGGAGGAAAGTACGTGGCAGAGTACGTGGCAGCAGCACATGCCAGCCAAGAAGCTGTGTGGTTGCGACAGCTTCTGAATGATCTTGGAAAAAATTGGACAGACCCACGCCGATCCTGGAAGACAACCAAGGATGTATAGCGCTGGCAAAAGAATCAACCCCAGAACCAAGCACGTTGATGTAAAATACCATTTCCTGAAAGACTCACAGGAACAAGGACTCATAGATCTGCAATACTTCCTACAGAGGATATGATAACGGATGTGTTCATGAAGCCACTAGCAGGGGAATGCCATCGCAAGCTATTAAGAAGAATGAACCTAGTGGGGTTGACTAGTGATTGTTGAGAAGGGGTGTTGAATTGTGCAACAGTCACAAGTAAAAGCCCATTGCAAGCCCTGCAAGCTTAATATGGGGCTTGTCCAGTAGGGGGAGGATCAGGGGATGAAACAGTATTTTTTCTCTCCTTGTCTCCTCTCTTCTCCTCGGTCCTCCATCTTGTCCCATGCAGTCTGTACAGTATGGAAGCATGTCTTCTGAGCTCTTAGTAAAGTTCTGTTTTGAAGAAGCATCTGCTGTGTGTTATTGAACTGCATGCCAAACTCCTGAAGGAGATAAAGGAAAGTAGGGTGGCAGGCCCCTTTGTTCAGCCCCCAATAGAGGATTTGCATGTATCGCCCTTGGGTATTGTGCCAACAAGAACCCTGGGCGACTTTTGCCCGATACATCCCCTGTCATACCCAAAAGGGGAATCAGACAGTCAATTATGCAATTCTGGATGAGCTGTGCTCAGTCCGGTATGCATCGTTTGACCAGGCCATCGAGATGACAAGGGCATGCGGCCAAGGGGCACTTCTGGCCAAATGTGACATCAAATCGGCATTCCGTTTGCTTCCGGTCCACCCATACAATTTTAAGCTGCTGGGCTTTCAGTTCCAGGGCATGTTCTATTACAACATGGCAATGCCCATGGGGTGCGTGATATCTTGCAATGACTTAGAGAGTTTCAGCATGCTCCTCGAGTGGGTGGTCCAGCATAGGATGGATCAACCAATATTATCCATTATATTGATGCTTTTTGTTCATTGAGCGGCCTGGTACCCAGGACTGCGGGCATTTATTAATGGTTTTGGGAGGTCATGGCGGAGGAACTCGGAGTTCCTCTTGCCCCCGAAAAAACTGTCAAACCGGTAACATCACACTTACCTTCTTGAGGATAGAAATGGACTCTGTGCTGGGGTTATCACGTTTGCCCGAGGATAAGCTAGCCTTGCTACAAGGGTCAGTAAAGGCATGCATAGCAGCCAAGAAGGTGACAGTTAAGCAACTGCAATCGTTGCTCAGTTTGCTTAATTTTGCATGTCAGGTCGTGGCCCCGGGATGAGCCTGCTTGTCCAGATTGTACAGTGCCATTGCAGTATATCTTTCCTAATATTACCACATAAGAGTCACTAGGGATGGGCGAACGCGGTTCGGATGTTCAGAGTTCGGACTGAACTTGGTCTGTTCGAACGTCCAAACCAAACGACCAAATGACCAAACAGTTCGGTCATGTTCAGACGAGTTCGGCGGCAGGAAAAACATCTTTCCAGGGCCGAAAACTAGGTTTCGGTTTTATTTCGGTTTCGGTTCAGTTTCGGTTTCGCTATTTTTGACTGTTCAACCAAGTTTGGTCAAACTGAACTCGGCTGAACCGAACCATTGAACCTGAACTCAGGTTTCAAACCAAACAACTGAACATCCGAACCGCGTTCTGTTTGCCCATCCCTAAGAGTCACGTCTGACATGCGGGAGGACCTCCAGATTTGGAGCAGATTCCTTGCAGAATACAACGGCGTACGTTTCTGGAGGCAGCAGTTACAGCTGGAAGCTGAGCTCCAAGTTCAGTCTGACACCTCAGGGAGCATTGGTTTTGGCCTGTATTTCAGAGGCAGATGGTGCAATGCACCATGGCCAGCTGAATGGGTTTCACAAAGGATAACCAGGGACCTTACCTTTCTTGAGTTTTTCCCCATCGTGTTGGCCGTCCATCTTTGGGGCCAGGTGTTCATGAACCGGGTGGTTCTTTTTTGGTGCGACAACCTCGCAGTGGTTCAAGTAATGTGGTTGGTGCAGAAATTTGTATTACAATGACTCAGATTTAACATTCTTTTTGTGTCCAAGCATGTCCCAGGAGTTAGCAACGGCATCACCAATGCTATCTCTCACCTCCAGATGAACCATTTCCACCAGTTGGCTAGAGAGGCACAACAGGATCCCGAGGTGGTTCTGCAGATCTGGACTCTTGGGTCATAGAGTTATTCCAATCAGTTCAGGGCTCCCTGGTGCCCAGAACTAGGGCAGCTTACGCGAGCATTTTCACTGAATTCCAACAATTTTGCGACACGATGGGTTGGCCCTTACGGTTTCCCATACCAAAATCCCAATCATTGAAATTTGCCATGTCCCTGCAGAGGAAGGGCCTTTCCCCCAACACCATCGGTGGTAAACTGTCGACATTGGCATTTGTAAGTAGCTTAGCAGGTTTTCCCCCACCAACCCAGGGATTTTTTAGCTGCAGGTTGCTTGAGAGCTGGTCTAGACAGCGTGGTACCCCTGTAGACAGTAGATTGCATATCACTCCAGAATTACTTATGCGTATTGTGGGTGTCCTCCCCGGGGTTTGCTCCACCTTGTATGAAGCCCAGTTATTTGATGTGGCATTTAAATTCACCTTCTTCAGGGCTTTTTGAGTCAGTGAACTGACCATTGAGTCTCGCAGATCTCATGAGGGCTCGGCGGTCACGGTAGAGGACATTCACATCACGCCTTTGGCACTGCGGTTAATTCTGTGAAAATCTAAAGCAATAGGGATGGGTGAACGCGGTTCGGAAGTTCAGAGTTCGTCCCGAACTCGAACTGTTTGGATGACTGAACTCGAACCCAAACCTGAACGCAAACATACCGAACAAACCGAACACCAAACGGCAAAATGTCCGAACAGTTCGGTCAGTTCGGATCGCATTCGGATGAGTTCGGGTGGCAAAAAAAGGTTCACTGGAAGGTCAAACATTACAGGGAGGTGTCAGTCACTGAGGAGTAGACTTCCAGGCACCAGGGGTGGAGAGGCTTGCAAGAAACGAAACTAATTATCTGCCTCCCCACTTCCCAACACCTTCTGAGCTAGTCACTGTTCCTGAACAGCAGGTGTTGAGTAGGATTTTTAGATTGCTTTAAGTTTCATTTCACTTTTGTAATGAAATGAAACTTAAACCATAAACTGAAACCTTGTGTTATGCACTGTACAGACTCATTGAGTATGTAATGTATGTATTTCACTACAGACTCCTCTTCTATTTGTGAAGATTCCCCCCCATCCCATATATATTGGATGTATATATATCCATATATATCCATATATATATCCATATATATGGATATATGGATGTATATATATCCATATATATCCATATCCATATATATATATGGATACATATATATATATGGATATGGATATGGGATGGGGTGGATAGATAGATAGATGAAGACAGTTGTAGGAGTTACCTTAGTGATAGAGATAGCGTTAGTGATTTAGTTTTAGTGTTTGTAGGAGTAGGTCTGTGTACTTATTAGATAATCCATTTACTTCATAGCATTTAGAATAGTTAATAGCGGTTAGATTTAGTGTAGACAGATATATATAATATTAGATTAAAAAAAATAAGAAAACCCCATATAAAAACCAAAAAACCAAATAAAGAACAAAAGAAAACCCAATAAAAAAACAAAAAAACCATATAAAAAACAAAAAAAACCCATAACAACACTTCCCGAACAGCCGAACTGAACAGCCGAACAGCCGAACCGAACAGCCGAATGGCCTAACCGAACAGCCTGTTTGGACGAACGAACCGAACAGTCGAACCCGAACTCAGCAAACGAACTGAACGGACGAACCAAACGCAGCCGAACCGAACGGACGAACCCGAACCACGATCTGTTCGCCCATCCCTATAAAACAAATCAGAGGGGAGTGGGTCAGACCATCATGTTGCAACAGGCGGGTAACCATCAGCTTTGTCCAGTAGTTGCAGTCACGAAGTTCATGTCAATTCACCCTCATTTGCCGGGAAAACTACTACAGCACTCCGACGGTGCTTATGTAACCTGTCACCAGTTCTCATCAGTCCTAAGGGAATGTGTCACCCACCTCCATCTTTCTCCCCTTCAATACGGGTCCCACTCATTCCGGATTGGAGCTGCTAGTTTCGCTTCTGCAATGGGACTTTCTGATTCATCAACGCACAGCATTGGCCACTGACGTTCTTTGGCATTTAGGTCTTATGTTAAACCTTTTCCCAATTAGTTTAACCTATCAATTTGTTGTCTTATTATTCCTTACAGATGCCAGTGCACTCAGACCCTTGAGGTTAATATGGATAATCGGGCACAGTTTGGTATACTGGGGGCCAAGGCAGCGAGCTGATCGCATTGGGGCACGCAATTGGGCCTTAGCGACTGAAGAGGTGGTATGGAAGACTAGGTCTGGTATGATATGGGAGCAGTTCATGCCAGTCCTACACTTGGCCGCATCCGGCAAACATCCAGACATCATAGTTGTTCATGTTGGTGAGAACAGCCTTCCACAGGATACGGGAGTAGCACTGGTAATTAGAATAAAAAAGGACTTAGCTGACACTGCCCAGATGTTGCCATAGACTAGATTCATATGGATGCACATTATCGAGAGAATTGAGTGGTTGGGGGCCATTTCCCCTGGTAAAATTGGCAGGGTCCAGAAAAAGATCAACAATGAAGTTGGTCTGTTGGTCATTAATATGGGAGGTTATTGTATTTCCCATGGGGAAATTCATTTCTTTCGACCCAATCTGTTTAGGATTGATGGAGTTCACCTGTTTGATCATGGTGTCCATATCTATCTTTCAGGGCTTAAGAGTAAGTTAGTTCAGTTGTTGAGTGAATAGGGGGAGGGGGTGGGCTGAAACCAGCCAAGCATATGCTGACAGTTTCATGTGGCAGGGGTCCAGGTAAGGGTAGGATAGGAAATTAATTAGATTAATTAAAATGAAGACATCTCCTAAAAGTGATGAGGCTGCGGAAGGAAGCAAGTGCAGGTGCGGCCAGGTTCCTTCCAAGGCCCAGGGGAAAAGAATGAGCCATACGCTCGAGGACAAGGGGGTCCCGAGGGGGCCGCTGCCTTCTCTCCTGCTTCAGGTCACTACAAGACTATGACACCTTTGCAACTAGCCGCCCAACTGGGGGGGAGTGACCTAGGATAGTTAAATGTAGCACGTAAGGAGGCAGCACTGAGGAAACATCAGGCCACCTCCACAAGTTCAGGTTATAGTATAGATAGTTTTGGACCCGGAGGGAATTAGCCTTCCTCCTCCCCCTTTACCAATTTGTTTGAATAAAGAGTGCAGCCTTTAAAATCCAACTAATTGTGTGTGTCTTCCTTCATGGGATGCGGGGAAAACTTCTGCTGTGTGTTATTGAACAGAAAGCTAACTCTGCAATACCCCTTACACCTTTAAACATCTTTGCCCCTACTCTCTTGCTGCCCCCCAAGGCCTGGAACTTCCTCCCTGGATACATTTGTTCTGCTCCTTTCCTCACAACTTTCAAATCCCTTCTGAAAACGTACCTCTTCCATCAGGCTTTCCATAGCTCTTGAAAATCTCTTTTCTATCATGATTTCCCTAGCTCATCATAAGTGAAATGACATCCTTTTCTCCCACTCCCCTCAGAGGTTCTTCCCCTTAACTAAGTTACTTAGTTCCCTGTAACCAAGTTAAGCACGTGCACCTGCAACTTCTCAACCTCATGAATGCATCCTTCTCCCTCCCAATGTTCACCTCTCCCTTGTCTCCCCCTCCCTTGATTCTCTTAGATTATAAGCCCCCTGGGGTAGGAACCTATCTATAACTATTTATTGTACAGTGCCAGGTACACTATAATAATAAATAAATAATAATAATAATAATCTTCTCTATGGCAGCCTTTCTAATATATATAGGCGGTTATCATGTTCCCCTTAGTCTTCTTTAATCCAAGATGAACATACCCAAATCCTTCAACCTCTCCTTAGATGATTTGTGTTTCAAAGATTTGTGAGTACTAGAAACAGCTTCCTCCTTTTGACCCTCCCAAACCCTGCCCTCTAACCTCTCCCCCCAGCTCCTCATGGTGACAGCTCTGCTCACTCATCCAGATTTCAGGAAATAAAATGCCACAATAAAATGGCACAGGAGCAGTTATCTCCTGCTACAGCAAGGGATGGGGGAGGGGAGGCATATTAAGGAAGGGGCTGTCTTCTGGGTCCCGTACTCCAGGGCATGCCCCCCCATTATCTCAGTTGACAGACCTCAGGCCCAGGGCAGTCAAATGTGGCCCACGACAAGCTTTTGTGTGGCCCTTTTCCAGGTCCTGTAGTATCTAGTTCCTACCCCCAGTCACCGAAAAAATGAGTACAGGGCAAGGGAGCAGAAATGCAGGCACACACACATGGAGAAGGGAGAGATTCATAGCACCGATCAATGGCACAGACTAGAGCACTGGGTACTAAATGAGTACCCACGAGTAATGCCCACATTTTCAGGCACCCCATCGGGCACCTGATGGGCTATGCAATACCCCAAAATGTGAGCATTACGCAGAAAAACTGACAAGCTCCAGCCAGGAGTGCTACAGAGCCCAGCTCTGCAGCACTCAAGCTGGGCCTTGTTATGTCAGCCTGGGAAACAATATGAAGATCAAATCAAGGTTAGATTGGGCCTATAATACTCACAAATGGGTCGGGGGGTGGGTGCCGGAAAGGGGGCTATGCATGGCTGAGCCACTAGTTCTGCCCTCACCCCAATCTTTAGGGGAGGGAGCGCCATGGCCTGTGCCTGGGGCGCTCCCCTGAGTGGGTGTAAATCACAGGCACACATATACAAGGTGCCTGATGGAGGGGACCGTGGAGGGGCCACCCGTTGTTATGTTAATAAAGTTGCGGCCTATGGCAATTTCCAATCAATCATGTGACTGTGTGATTCCTTGAACCAGGCTACCCCCAACCTCTTTTGAAACTGACAAGCACTGTGAAGGGGGTACCCTGGCCGGCCTTTGAAACTTACAAGTCCCAGCTGGAGCATGTCACTTTCAAAGGACAGCTGGTGCGTTCGAGAAGCCCATCAGGTTTTGTTCAGGCATCAATGGGGCCTGAATGGGACCTGTGGCCTGGTCAATTCAGCCCCTGCAATTTGTCCTGGAAGCCCAAATCTCCAGGTGTCTGTTTACAGCTCTAATCTAGACACCCCTTTTCATTACATCCCTTAACCATCTCTGTCCCAACTTCTGTGCGGCTCTCAGAACTTATACCCATTTTCAAAGTCGCCCCTGGGATAAAAAGGTTTACCCACCCCAGATTTATCTCCATGCACTTGAGCACAGCAGAGAATCTGATTGGCTATGTGGTTACCCTCTCCTTTCTCTTCTGTGTCTCTCTTCAGTCATCATGAAGGGCTGGTGTTTCCACTCAATATCAGAGGAATTGGAATGCTTAGATATGTCCTCTAATAGCCAATTAAATGCAAGCTATGCCTGCTTGGGAGCGTGCCAAAACCAAAGGCATCTTTCAGAGTTAATTAAAAAGCAAAGGCCCATCAAGTGGGATGTAGCAACATACAGTTATTGACTTCTCAATTAATAACACATTGTCATAAAGACTCTGGAGCTGGGAGCCAGATGGGCTGGACTCTGTAGCTCTCACTTGCACCTCATCAGCATGTTGTGTCCCCGATTGAAGAAAAACTGGAATACCATTATTGCGAATGAGAGAGTGGCTTGATTGAACACATCCACTCCAGCTACGCAGCTGCTAGCCCAGTCTCAGAGCCCAGGCCTTGTGTCAGCAACTTGTGGGGCCCATAGAAATCATGGGGAGAGAGATTCTGTGAGAACAGCAGCATCCCCACAAGCCCTGGCCTTGGAAATGAAGAGGGGTGTGTGGTGCATGTATGGGTATTGCATTGTGTAAAGCATATCTGATTTTTCATATGTGGCTATGATTGGTGACTATACATTTTCGAATCAGCATTTTCCAGTTCTGGTCACCTCACCTCAGAAAGGATATAGCGGAGCTGGAGAAGGTAAAGTGAAGGGTGACAGAGATAATTAAAGGTGGAACAGCTACTATATGGGGCCTTTCAGCTTAGAAAAGAGACAACTGAGCTTGGATAGAACAGAAGTTTATTAAATCAGGAGCGATGTGGGGAAAATGAATAGGTGCCATGTCTCCATCTCTTAGCCTCTCTCAGAATACTAGAACTAGGGGACTCCCAATGATATTATCGGTCACCAGCTTCAAAGCAAACAAAAGGAAGTTCTTTATCATACCACACACACTTGAGCTGTGGAATTAATTTCTATTAGACAGTGTGGAGATCAATAACACAATTAGATTCAAAAAGGATGAGCAAATAAAAATAATAATAATTAATAATTAATCAATAAACAACCACCACCAGTGTGGTGTAATGGTGAAGTGCGCAGTACTTGGGGTGGGGGACTCTGGTTCAAGTTTTGCCTTAGCCAGAAACTCACTGGGGGACCTTGAACCACTCATGATATTATCTCAGCCTAGCCTGTCTCACAGGGTTTTGTGAGGTTTAAAAGTTGTGTTTATTAGTTATATGTAAAGTGCTCCTAGTGCCATGCAGGGGGTGCTATATAAAAATACAGATTGTTATTATATCATAATTTTATATATATAGCTAAGTTCATAGATGATTGGTCTTGGCTATTAGTCAAGATGGGATCATCTGGCTGCTAGGATCTGGGGTGAACTCAACCGGGGATGATCTCTCTGATCTATAGTCTGTTTTTTCTACATTTCCTCTGAAGCATTCAGGACTGGCCACTGTTAGAAACAGGATACTGGGCTGTGTGGGCCATTGGTTTGATATGGTATGATAATTCGTCCAGTCATCCCTGGCAGAAGAACTTGGGAGAGATGAAGGGAAGAACTGCCTCCAACATTCTTCTGTGTGATGACAAAAGCCTGTTTTTAAGACAAAAACCCCCTATTTGTTGTAAGGTAAAGCACCCCATGACAAGAATTGGGAATGGTGAACTTTTAACAGTGATTCTACTGAGCTCTTTACAACTCTGTACTGGGTTTTCCATTTCGAGCTCTTGGGCTAATTTGAAGGCCTTCCCCTTTGCAAATTCACACTTATACCTTAATCTGTGTTTGTCTGTCTATCTGTAATGCATTAACACAGCTGCTCATTCCCCTGCATTTCAATGGCCCCTTCCTCCTCTCCCTCACTCCTTCCTTGGGGCATTTCCCACAATGGGTGATTTCAGACATTACGGGGCCCGTTGGCCCCATACCGAAATCAACCCATTCATTCCCCGCCGGGGTCACCCCGTCACGCCGCACAGACGTGCCGGGGGGATCCCGGCGGGGAATCGGGGAGGGGGCGGGGCCACGCGGCGCAACGTGCGGCTGCACGGCCCCGCCCCCTCCACGCTCCCCCCGCCCGCCCTCCGGGGAGACGGGCGGGCGGCGGGGCCAATGCAGCCTCCGCGTCGGGCCAGATTCTCCACGGCCCAGGATCCCGCCAGTGATCCCAGGCCGTGGCGCACGGCCAGACGTTACTTTTTGTTGGTCCCCGCTGGGGATCTCTTTGACCACGCTTCCCGGGACATTCCCCCGGCTAGCCCGGAAAGTGTGGTTCAAATTGACCCCATGTGGGTATTGACCGTGGCGAACATCTGGCAGCCACCAAACAGACGTTCGAGGCACATTGACCACAGGTGGGTATTCACCGTGGTTCACTGTGATCTCGTAACGTCTGAAAATACCCAATGAAAAGGACATTGAAGAATGTCCTTGTGTTTTCCCTGTATGCAGTGATGACAAAAGCCTGTATTCCAGAAACAGCATGGAGTGGAGGAGGGAGTCTGTGCTGTAGGACTCTGGCTGAAGTATAGGAAGTCACACTGGTAGAGATCAAAGCCTAACTTTTGACAAGTGAGACAGGGAGATGCCAGGGAATAGGTGCTTGTGAGATAGAATTTCACTTCCAATAACTGTTTCCACCACATGTTACCAAAAACATCCTTTTCCCTTTCAACCAGCACCTATACAGCAAGGAAAGCTAGAGATGCTCCTTCATTTTCTCAATATGCTAAAAGAGAGAAGACACAGGAACACACAATGAAACAGAACCTTGGAGTCTTGGTTTGACAATCTTAGCTGCCCAGCCACATTACCAGTCAGGGATGGCCCTAGAACTTGTGGGCCCCAAGGGTGAAGATAAAGTGTGGGGTGCCAGGGGCCCTGCTCCCACTACTGGGCCCTAGAGGTGGTCATGTTTGGGGCCTCACTGAAAATGGGGGCCCTGAATCCTGCCCTGGTGAAATCAGGGGTCACTGTGGGGGCCCCAGAAGAGCAAATAAAGACATCAGACATGATCATAGTTTGCAGGCTCACCATCACTTTATTTTATCCCAGTAGGGCATTGTCAGTAGCACTTCTTACACTCAGACTTCCCACACCCCAAGGCCCCAACTAGCCATGAGGTTTCAGCACCTTGGATAGAGCAGTGTGGAGAGAGACCTTGGATCCTTCTGCACTCCTCAACTCTCTGGCTTCCACTGTCCAGGGTTATCTTCCTGAGCTCTTCTATTCCATTGCTGGGTGGAGCCGCAGTGATGAGGCAGCAGTCTTAAAGAGCCAGAGGCTTGCCTCATCACAGGGATCCAGAGGTGGATCCTGTAGCTAAGGTGGTAGAGCTTTGAAATGTATGCGAGATTTCTTTTCCTTTTTAAAGTTTGCTTTTGAACCCTAAATCAGTGCCAAAAAACACTACATTAATTTTGCATTGAGGTCTATGCAACTCCAAGTTACTTTAATTTAAAACAAAACAAAAAAACCTCAAGGAATTATTTGTTTACATTTTTACCCCGCCCGTCTCTGAAGATTCAGGGCAGATTACAGTATCAAAAATATAAAATACAATAAAATACATTAAAATCTCTAAAAACCCTATCATCACACCCACCCCACCCTTTATCCCCACCTGCCAGTGCCACCCACCAATCATCCTCCCCAAGCCCCTCTACCCAATCCCAGCCAACCCTATTCCTTCCTCCCAAATGTCTGGTCAAACAAAAGGATCTTAAATCTCCTCTGGAAGACAAACAGGCTTGGGCTTAGGTGGACCTCCAAAGGGAGAGGGTTCCATAATTGTGGATCAGCAACTGAGAACACCTCTCTGCATGCCCTCTTTGTAGCAACTTCATGAGCAGTTGGCACTCACAAGAGGGTTAACTTGGCCAACCTCTGTGGTCACACCAGGACACAGGGAAGGAGATGGTCTTTCAGATACCTGGGGCCCAAGTTGCTTAGGGCTTTATAGGTTAAAACCAGCACCTTAAATTGTGCCTTGAAAGCTGTTCGCAGCCAGTGCAGACTCTGGAGCACCGGTATAATCTGCTTCAGATTACACTGGTGACCCATTCCCGACAGAAGGCGGGATGCTGCGTTCTGCACCAATTGCAGCTTCCGAACAGTCTTCAAGGGCAGCCCCACATAGTGCATTGCAGTAGTCTAGCTTTGAGGTTGCAAAGACATGGGTGATGGTGGCCAGATCAGAATCTGATAGAAAAGGTTGCAGCCTTCTCACTAGATGAAGTTAGTAAAAAGCGCTCCTGGCCACTGCTGCAACTTGACAATCCAGGTGCAGGAGTGGGCACCCCAAGGCTGCAAACCTGAGTGACCAAGGGAGGCTGGACCTCCTCAATGACAGGGGCCCCCACATCCCCCAGGCCACAAGATTAGCCAGCCATCATCACCTTGGTCTTGTCTGAATTCAGCTTCAATCGGCTTGCCCACAACCAGTCCCCAATGGCAGCCAGGCACTCCAGGACATGGGTCAATTAAAAAGGAGAGCTGGGTGTCATGCATATATTGATGGCATCTCACTCCAAATCTCTGAATGATCTTGCCCAGGGGCTGCAGATACACATTGAACAGGAGTGGGGACAAGAAGGAACCCTGCAGGACCCCACAAGGGAGCTCCCGAGGAGACGAGCCACCACTTCCTCTCGGTTCTCCCAGCCAGGAATGAGGGGAACCATTCAAGAGTGGTTCCGTGCACCCCAGCCAGGTCCCGCAGCCGTGTCAATAACACCCCATGGTCAACGGTATCGAAGGCCACCGAAAGATCTAACAGAATCAGCAGGGTACAATTTCCCCTGTTGATTTCCAAGCGGAGATAGTCAACCAAGGCCACAAGTATTCCCAATTAACTTTATTACATGAATTTCAATTCAAACATATTTAGCTGTTAAAATATTATTTTCTTTAAAGGCACATTACCATATACACAGTTTAACAGGCCCCAAGTGAATACACATTTTAAGAAACTGATTCATAAAACACAATGGCAAATTTCAGCTGGGGTGTCACAGACCCCAAAAATAATTTGGATGCATTTTGTTTCACGTTGAATCCCACAAACAGTATGATGACAAAACCAATGTTGGAAGATTCATGCCTTGCCATCGTAACTGAAGCATCAAAATAAAAACAAATTTAGTCCTGAAAAGTTGCTCAACCACTTTGTGAGTCATATTGCTCCCAGTACTATTATAGCTACTTTTTGCAATGCAAAAATACCACAACAGATATGTGGACCAAACAAATGCTATGAGGTTGTTCTCAGCATTCTTGGAGAATGCTTAAAACAAGAAAAAGCAATATTATTATTTTATTGCTAATTTGGTGTTTGTTCAGGGTCTAAGAGATCTCAGTTCCTGGAAATGTTTGCCCATTAAAATATAAAGGGGTCTAAATGATCCTGATGCATTTTTATTTATTTATTTTTCTATGCAAAAGCTAATATATAGGATGAGGAAATGAATGCAAAAGTGTATTTGAGAATACATCTGAAGAGGAACAAATCCCCTCCCATCAAAAAATACATCAATTTTTATAGAACCTTTGGATCAGATAGGCCTCAAAACACACAGGTTAAAGTATGCTTTTTCTATCTCAGCTTTAGTGTTAGTCAATTTTTACATAGTAACCCATTTCCTATCTGAGACTAAGCTGTAAGAGAATCCACCAGGCAATGAACTATCAGAGAATCCCCAAGGGGTGGGGAAAATTCATAGTAAAATAGTTTATAGTACAGTACCAAGTACATTGCTGGTGTAATATATAATATAATTAATTATAATTAATGAATTCTAATTATTTAATAATTAAATAGGACAGGAGGCCTGTTTGTAACTGTGATTGCAGGGGATATAGCTCTCCCACCTGCCACATAAGCCTAAGGCACCCTGCTATGCCTCAGTTTAACTCAGGGGTTACCCCAATTTAACACTAGTCTAGCCTCCACATATGCCCCTACAGCCAGCCTGTGTGCCCACCACAAGAAGACTTCTCCCAAGAATGGTGGGTTCTTCAAATATTAGCAGGTAAGTATACAGTTCTTATCATAGTGATAGGAAAAAACACACCTGGGCCCAAATGACTTCAAGTCTCTTTAGAACTGCACACCTCCTTCAAGTCTCCAGGTAAAGTTGCTTCTTTGTGGGGCTTCCTTCAGTTCTTCCTGGGCATCAACCCTGATCAGTTACAGTCCTGAAAAGATCTACTCCTTTCAACTTCCAGCTCCTAAAGGGCAGCTTAGCTGTTTGATCTGAGCTTTTTATAGGCCTGACTTCTCACAGCTGAGCGCTATATGGTTTTTTTTAGGCTTCTTCTTAAAGGGCCAGTGTCTTTTAGGTAATGTCTCTACAGTGCCCTGCCATAATATAATATAATATAATATAATATAATATAATATAATATAATATAATATAATATATAATTAATAAATCATATATGTGTATAATTAATAAATAAACAAACATGTAGTTATAATTAATATATAGTGAATTCAGCCATTTCTACATACCAGAGAATCTCCACAGGAAACCCTGTTCATGCCAGGAGAATGAGGAAAGCATCAGTAGAAACTTGAAGCTCAGTATATATTGGGAATCCACATGGAAAAGAAATCTTACAAGTCCACTCAATATGGGAAATGCTAAAGGGTAAGACAGTCCTTATTACATGCCAGAGAATCTATCACGCAGGAAAGAAGGCCCATAAATGCCTGTTATTAGATAAGCTTCGGTATGAGCTTTAATGTTATTACATATCAGAAAACCTAAACAGACCCCAAACCTTCACCACAATGACCACTTCATCTGCAGCTAGCTGAAAGGGAGGCATGCATAGGAGAAAACATTAGGGAAGAAACATGGGGCAAACTAGTTTTGGAAATACTGTAATAAACTCAAAGCTCAGCTACCCAGTCACACAGCTAGTGTTGCCACAGTATCCTAAGAACATAAATAGTGCCATACTGGGTCAGACAAATGGTGGTCCATCAAGTTCAGCACCTGTCTCTGACAGTGGCCAATCTTGGTCGCTTGGAAGAAGTACTCAACAGGTCACATTGAGGCAATCCATTCCCTGTTGTACACTCCCAGCTCCCGAGAGTAAGAAGTTACATTCCCCAACCTACCTGTCTGACAGCTGCTAATAGACCTATCCTCCAGAAACTCTTTCTTAAATGCAGCTATACTACAGGACTTGACTACATGTTCTGGCAACAAATTCCACAACTTAATTGTGTGATGAGTGAAAAAATACTTTATTTTATTTGTTTTAAATCTGCTACTTGTTAGTTTCATGGGGTGTACCCTAGTTCTAGTGCTACTTGAGAGGGTACATAACCATTCCCTATTAACTTGTTCCAAAGTGACACCACTCATGATTTGATAAACTTCTACCATATCCCCTCATTCATCTCTTCTCCAAGCTGAAGAGCCCCAGCCTATTCAGCTGTAACTAATAAATGATTGGGATCGAGATCATCATAAAACACCACTCCAATGTGGTACAAAAACAAAACTTTATTGGAACGGCACACCTTGGTTTGCTATTCTTGGCAGGATTATACTACACACTAGGGGTGGGACTACTGGATCTACCGGTATCCGATACTGCCGGTATTGGGTGTACCAGCAGTATCAGATTAAACCTGGTAATCCCGGTAAATTACCAGATTCCCCCTGTACCGGATTTTTTACGTTGCGGCCATTCAAATGAATGGCAGCAATGTAAAAAAAAAACCCACAAAAAACCACAAACACTTTCCCTCCCTGAGTCCAGACTGTGTGGGTGGAAGGGGGGACACCACCCACCCACCCTACCCAGCCTGGATTTAAACAACAACAAAAATTTCCCCATAGTCCCCTAGGGCGGGCTCTGGGCCACTGCTGGCGACCCAGAGCCCGCACCAGCACAGCACTGCAGCAGCAGGTAAATATACCGGTACTTAACTCATCCCTGGGGTGGGGGTGGTTTAACACCCCCCCACCCCAGCAATCACCCTACCTCCCCAATGCCATTGCCTACCTTGAGCTCCGGGCGGCGGCACTCTAGCGGCTTCAGCGCTGACTGTGGCTGCCAGCTTCAGCATGCTACTAGGCCTTCCAGGGAACTTCCAGGTTCCCTGGAAGGCCTAGTAGCATGTTGAAGCCGGTGGCAGCCACAGCCAGCGCTGAAGCCGCCAGAGCACCACCGCTGCCACTGCCGCCTGGAGCTCAAGGTAGTCAATGGCATTGGGGAGGTAGGGTGATCCCTGGGGTGGGGTGGGGGTGTTAAACCACCCCCCCACCCCAGGGATCAGTTAAGTACCGGTACACTTACCTGCTGCTGCAGTGCTGATGCGGGCTCTGAGTCGCCGGCGGTGGCCCGGAGCCCACACTATGGGACTTAGGGGAATTTTTTGGTGTTTAAATCCAGGCTGGGCAGCATGGGTG